>JAUIRK010000742.1:0-67862 GCA_030549495.1 Nectonema munidae
TTCATCTAATTATAAAATGGCTGATAAAATATATTTGTGATTCTTAGTCTGGAAAGGTATCAGTTTCTTCAATTAATCCGATAAGTATTATCTTTAAATCTTTTGAATTTACGTTTTAATTTATACCTTTTGAGGTTTTGAATTTTTAATTGCTCGTTTATGAGTGAGGGTGAATATAAAGACGCGGGAACCTATAAGTGTTCTTAATGTTCTATTTTAACCGAAGAAATAATTTAATGTGATAATTGTTTTGAGTGGAAATGTTTTGATTGTCAAAATTTCAATAAAAGTTTTTTCAAAACACTTGATAAATTTAGCCAGCATGGTTTTCGTTGGCATTGCACCGAATGCAGAAATAAAAATCGAAGTTCGATTAAAGAGATTTTTGATATAGTAAAAGATTTGAAATCACAAATTGATAAACAAAACTCAATTATCAAAAAACTCAGTGAACAAGTTGAAGAGCTTAAAACACCTAGAGTTGAACAAAAGTTGTCTTTTGCTGAAGTAATAAGCAAGAAAAGTGATAAATCAAAAAATTTTTGTACAAAAATTGTATAGTTGTGGAACCAAATCAAGAATTTTTATCTGGTAAAAAAAATGAGGCTGAAAAATTTCTGCATGAAAATTTGAAGTCTAAATGTAATATAAATAAAATTAAAGTTTTAAAATCCAAAAAGCTGTTAATTGAGGCTTCCTCTACAAAGTGCCGCAATAAAATCGAAGATAAATTGAAGGAAAAATTTAAGACAACGTAACTTGAAAATATATTTCCGAAATTAACCTTCAAAAGAGTTCCAAATTTCATAGAAATGAACGAAATAAACGAAAAAATATCATCACAAAATGATATTAAAGTTGAAGATATTATTTCAGTAGAAAAATATAAGTTCAATCCCCATAAAGACCATTATGGAATTGATGTGGAATTTGATAAACAAGCTTTAACTAAAGTGCTAAAAGCAGGTAAAGTATATTTTGGATTTTCATCATATCCAATAATCCCTACTTTACCACGTGTAAAGTTCAAATTGTCTTAAACTAGGACACTTTAAAAGTTTATGTAAATCAAAATCACAATATTGTTCTCTTTATGGAGATAAAGATCATGAATACACGAATTGTTCTTCAGAAATAACAACTTGCAAAAATTGCAAAGATAAAGGAATGCAAGCTGATCATCACCCATTTTCAAAAAAATGCCCTCTTAAGAAAAAAATATACGATAATTTGTTGATAAAAAAAATGAATGAATTGGATATATTACTTTCTAATGGTTGACGAATCATTCGATTTAACAGATTTGCTTTTTGATAATTATGATAAAAGTTATGATGTTCATTTACATAAATCTGATATTTTAAAATTAAATGAAGATAAATCTTCTGATTTTTTCAATTTTAACATATTATCAATAAATGTTCAATCTATTCGAGAAAAATTCAATCATATTGGATTAATGTTAAAACAATTAAAAAGAAACAATGTTTATATTAATGTCTTAGCCTTGCAAGAAACTTGGATGTTGGATGATATTACATATAATATACCTGGTTACATGTTTTTTTCTCAACCGAAGAGAATTTCACAACATGGAGGCTTATGCTTTTTCGTTAAAGAACAGTATAAAGTTGACATTTTGGATAGTGAATTTTCGATAAATCTTTATGAAGTTTTTTCCATTAGCATAACTTCTGGTTTTTCAAATATTTTATCTTTTCACAATATTTACCGATTGCCTCTTTTTGGTAGCGATCATATGGATGAATTTTTTGAAAATTTTCAAACTTTTTTGATGAAAAACAAACACAATAATAACAGATCAATTATTCTTGGTGATTTTAATATTAACCTCCTCGAATATAATAATAAGAATTATTCTTTCTTTTTTTTTTAATTTGCTTATGCAACACCATTTCGTACCTTCAATCACCAAACCAACGAGATACCAAGCATTTACATTGATAGATAATATATTTGTATCAAGTGAGAAAAAATTTAAGGGTTACAATATACAAACATCCTTTTCAGACCATATTCCAATTTTTACAACCATTGAACATAGCTTTCGAAATCAATTGCATAAAAATGAGAAATCTCCCAGAGTCATATTTGATAAGAGTTTTTTTCAGAATCTATTACGTTCAATTTGTTGGTATTTTCCAAGTGAGTCTGATCCAGAAAATATGATTTACACAATTAATCATTGTTTAAGTTATTGTGCTAATCAAGCTAAAAAAGTACAAAAAAACAAAAAATTTCAATAAGTATAAAGAAAGATTTGCTGATTGGGCAAATGAAGAATTATTGACTATAATAAAGAAAAGGGATAAAGTATTTTTTAAAATTAAAAGAACCCGTGAATATAAAATAAATTATTCAACATGCTCACTTTTGTCAACAAGTAAATAAAAGAAAAATTCTCTGCACGATTGTTTGAAAACAAAAATAGCAAAGAAGTCTGGAAGAATATTAATAAATTGATTAAAAAGAATGAAGATTCATCTTTAATTCTAAAAGATAATTCTCAAATCATAAATGAACAAAATCTATGTGATTTCATAAATAATTCATTTATTAGCCGTGTACCTCAATCATCTTTTTCTGAAATGAAAAATTACATTCCTTTTCAAAGTTCGAAGTTTAGACTTGAAGAAATCACTCTGGAGGGAGTGGTCATTGCCATTAAAAATTTGAAAAATAGTAAAAGTGAAGATTTTTATGGAATTTCTTCTTATCACCTAAAACTCATTGAAAATGAAATAGCATATCCACTATTTTTAGCTTTTAATTCGTGCATGCAAAATTCACTCTTTCCATCATGTCTCAAAATTAGTAAGTGCATACCTGTCTACAAAAAAAAAGGTGAGAGACACGACATCAACAATTATCGTCCAATCTCTTTGATTAGCATAATTTCAAAACTTTTTAAAAAAATTATTCTCAAGTAATTAATTCATCATTTTGATTAAAACAATCTCTTCAATTCAAAGCAGTTCGGTTTTAGGAAAAATTCTTCTACTACGTTTGCACATTCATTTTTCTTGACATCAATTTATGAATATCTTGATTCTGGAGATGATATTTTAGCATTGTTCCTAGATTTATCAAAAGCGTTCGACTCAGTATCACATGAAAAACTTTTATTCAAGCTGGAAAAGTATGGATTTGATGAAAGAACTTTGAAATTTTTTAAATCATATTTGTCATTCAGAAAACAAGCAGTGTTTGCGAATGATAGTTATTCAAATTTGATTCATGTATCCAGAGGAGTACCTCAGGGTTCTGTTTTGGGTCCCTTCTTTTTTTTAATTTATATTAAAGACATATTTCAATCAAACGCTTCGTTAGAGTTTTTAGCTTTTGCTGATGATTTGGCTATTCTTATAACTTATTCATTTCTCCTAAATGTTTCTCTGGCTCAGAATAAAACAATTGAGTCTGTTTATAGAGAAAATGTCAATAAAGTTTTTGGTTGGTGTACAGTGAATGAACTTGGAATTAATAACTCTAAAACTGTTTATATGTTTTTTTCTAAGAAAAATGCTCAGCCTACCTTCTTGAAAAATCTCAATTTGCATTTATCAGTATCTCATAATTGTTTAGGTTTAACCTTGAGTGAAAAATTGAATTGGAATCGACACATTAAACACATTTGCACTAAAGTTAGTATTGTAATTGGTATTTTATATCGATTCAGATCACTTCTATCAAAAATTAAACTGGATATATATAGATCACTAGTTTTGCCTCATCTTTCCTATAGTTTGGTCAATTGGGGCTTTGTGGACCTCTGAAGTTTGCATACTCTTCAAAAAAAATGCATAAGATTGGTATCCAATCTGACATTCCGAGCGCATACTCTTTCAATTTTTAAAAGTAACAACTTGCTCAATATAAAAGAAATTTATATCAAACAACTTTGTATTGTGGCTTGGAAATTTTTTAATGGATATTTGCCTGTGGCCATAAGCAATTCTTTCACATTCAATCACGATTCAGAACGTTTTTCCCCAAGATATATGTATAATTTGCAGATACCATCATATCGCTTGAAATCCACGCAGTCAAGTTTGAAGTTTCGTATAACTAAAATCTGGAATGAATATTTGCAAGATTTTCAAATTATGAATATTTCACTTTCAACATTGAAAAGACGCCTGAATGAATATTTATTGAAACAAGATTGAATCAATTTTGTGATGATTTAATATAATTTGATTTTTTTATTTAAATTTTTTTAATATCAATTTCATTTTTAACTATGTTTAATTGTTGATTTAACATTTATGAACAATTAAAAAAAATATTTTAATGTTTTTTTTAGTATTTTGTTACGGTCTTCTGACCCTTGAAATACAAGCATTTTCTCAAATGTGAAATTTTTTTTTATGAGATTATTTTATGCTAATAAATACTTCTTCTTCTTCTTCTAGTCTGTATTTATCGATGAAGTCCTCTACCGCTGATTTTGACTATTCAAAGTTGTTCCTTAATTTGTATAATGGTTGACAAGTGCTCAACAAATTTCTAGATGAGACTTGATTTGTAAAATATTAGTAACCTATTGTCGGAGTTAGGGTTAGTGCCAGTATTCGAGTTAGTGTTAGTGCCAGGATTGACGTTAGGCTTATTGTTAAATCAGACACAAAAACATCCAGATATGCATACACACATATACAAACATACATATACATACTACATAATATTGACATTAGATACCTATACTCTTAAATACTAATATCTCAAAAACAGCGGTATAGCCGGAATCGAACTGAAGATCATGGATCATACACTTAAACCACAAGTGATATACACACTGTTTATTGCAATTATAATTCTTGAATAATTAAAATATTTTATATCAGATAAAAATACAAAAATAAGAAATCTTTTTTTTTAAGATTTATTTTTTCTTTACTTCAGTTTAATAATGGAGTCAGAAAATTTTAAACCATATCCAGATATGGATTTTAAAAAATTTCAAAAACATAAAAAAAATAATGGACCATTAGGATTAGGTATATTTGTATAAATATAAAATTGGGTTGGATTAAAACGTACAGTTTTTTGAGGTAAAAATAGTATTATTCATAATAGCCATTTTTTATTGCTATTTTTCTTACACGTAAATAGTCGTAACTGCACGTTTTAGCCTGACTATAAAATTAGATTTTTTTCAAAAATATACGATTTTTTTTAAGTATTTCTTTTAATTTTTTGGTTTCTTATTGTTTTTTTATAATATGCATTCTAAATAATCGTAAATTTATGCCATAAAAAATTAAAAGGTTTATTTGATACTAAGATCTCATTCTAAATTT
The DNA here is from genome assembly GCA_030549495.1 of Nectonema munidae. Lineage (NCBI taxonomy): Eukaryota > Metazoa > Nematomorpha > Nectonematoida > Nectonematidae > Nectonema > Nectonema munidae. Next base: position 5,325 of record JAUIRK010000742.1, read on the forward strand.
CTGATACTTTCTTATCAAGTTCTACGTATCCTGATTTCTGGTTTTATTCCCATGATTTTTGATATGAAATGTCAAATTTTGGTTCTAATTTTCTTGATATATTGGACATTTTTATGGGCTGAAGAATCAGCTTATTCTAAGGTATTTAAGAGCAAACTTCACTTTTAACTGCCCCCAAAAATTTATTGAAGTGTTTAGACCGAAGTCTATACACAATTTGCTGCAAAAATGTCGAAATGACGTTTTGTATGAGTAGGAGGGTTTTAAGAAAAGGGGAAGTTTTGCGTGACTGCATTTTTATTTTGAAGGACACGCTGGTCAACAACCAACATATTTTGGCATTTTATTTAGCCTTATGAACTGCGATCCATAGGCACTGTAGTGTACAGTCATATAGTCAGTCCGTATCACGTCAAGGGTCTAGTAGAAAACTTGTATTCTAACTTTTCAAAGATGCAGTTGCATTTCAGAATGATTTTATTCCTAATATGATTTTGAGAATAAATAGGTATATTTTGATGTTTCCAGACAGGTCTTCAAGTTTAATTAAGTCTGTTATTCTTCAAGTTCCAAAATATGTTCTTTTTTACCGTAAATACTTTAACTAGTCTAAAAAACGTCTTCCTATTTTAAACACTTTTCAAGAAATTGAAAAAATTATATAAACGCTGCCTCTTAACCCTATTCCTACCGTGTTATTTTTGATGGCTTATTGACAAATTTGGCGAGGGGGGGAGGGGGGGTTTGATCCTCTCTTTTTTTCCTAAAATATTAAATATGTTAACAAAATTTTCGCGCTAACTGATTAAATAATTGATAGCGAATTCGATGGGGTCATTAATTTTTTTTAAATCAGTCAAACATATAAACTTCAAAATATATTCCACTTACGCGATTTTTTTGTCGCAACTTGTAGCTAATGTCAATCAAAATTTTGATTTATGATAAAATTGCTTACGAAAACATTCATTCAAATTTTAAATAAAATTAATTTTTTATAACAAATCGACAATGCTGATTTCATTTCTCCACTTATTTTTCCCAATTAGCGTACTAAAATTTCTGAAGGAGTAAATCAAATTTCTGGTTTACATCTAAAAATTGTGTCGATTAATATTTATTCAAATCAGGGGCGCACATCCGGGGGGGCGGTTTCAGGGGGGGGGGGGGCGAAAATGACCTTCGCCCCCCCCCCAATAATTTTCTATAGAGTTGCTGCTTGTTTATAAAACATGTATGCAAACCTTTGAATCAATCAAACATCATGCCAAGTTGCTCTGAAATTCCTATCGAACATATTTTACAGACGATGCGTGTGAGAGCTATATAATAATAATCCATTGCTTCAATATGCACACAATAAGTAAGCAATGTTTATCACAGTGCCTCCTCTTTATAGTATTTTTGAGCAAACACATGTTGATGATCCACAAGATTTTCTCATCTTCTGTCACAGTGATTCTATTTCTCTTTCTGTCTCCTCTGTTTTTCTCCTCCGCTTTCTCTGCTAAAACTCAATCATTCACTCAAGCTCTCTTCTCTTGTTAAGCTGTCCTATCTCATTCAGCTTTCTTCTCTCCAGTGACGTAGCTAGGCTGGGTCATGAGGGGCCGTGCCCACACTCCTATGTACCGCATGTTGCCCCCATGCATCTTTTGCGATATCAGTTTTTGAAAATTTCTCCAATGAAAGGGTCAAGAAAGTATAAATAATGTTGCGCAAGTTGTTTGTTTTTAAATTGTGCCCCTTCTATCAACTTTTTTTTTGGCTACACCACTGCTTCTGTCTAATTTGCATTTAGAGTTAAATTAAAATAGTTTTCAATCGTTACGATTTTATATCAATGAATATTGTTAGACTCGCACTAAGAATTTTTTTTCAACAAAAGTTACAATCTTTATCACTACGTTTGCTACATTTTGTAACATTTGAAAACTTTAATATTCAAAAAAACGCAATAATTTTCTTTTCTCCTATACTTTGATTTATGTTAGTTTGGTCCTCGGACATTTCGTTCCATTATTTTCATAAGACAGTTCGTCCTTTGGACAATTCACCCCATTTTTTCATAAGACAGTTCGTCCCATGGACAATTCACCCCATTATTTTCATGACATTTTGTTTCATGGAAAATTCGCCCCGTTATTTTCATAAGACATTTTGTCTCATGGACAATTCTAAAAATTAAGAGATAAAATGAATAATTTGAAATAATTTAATAGAGATAAAATAAACAAGAATATAATTTTTAATAATTTTACACATATAAGCAAAGATGGATGAAACTAATAGCCTATGAGACAATTTGTCAGGGGCTAAATGTCTGTCGACCGTTAGTTTAAATAATTTTTTAATTATAAGCGTTGGCTACTTAAACGTTGGCTTTTGCTGCTTATAAAAACTTGAAAATATCAAATAAACTCTAATTCTTTATGCCTCCTATTATTTTGAAATTATTCTGAGAACAGACGGTTTCATTTTAAAATAGTGAAAATTTTTTATTAGTTTATTTTGTTTCCTTTCTCTCTTATGTTAATTATGTAGTAAATTTTTCAATTTTGAGTAAAAGGTAAGGTGCAGCGGGTGTATTTTCATTGACAAGGCACTGATGTACCGCTTATGTCAAACTATGAACAAATTCGTATCGATGAGGAATCGAATCCAGAGGCTTCCGTGCTGAGTACATCATCTCAACCAACCTGCCATGCCACCCATAGAGTATGCTGTAGGGGATGCCTCAAATTATTTTTCAAAAACTTAAGTTATGTTGTAAAATTTTTTGTTTTTGTTGAAGCTCTATAACTTTTTTTGATAGACTTTTTTCCTTAAAAGTTATTATAAAAGGCAAATCATTGCAAAATGTTAAAAGTTATTTTACTTTTTGTAGCTTGTATCAATTTAGCTTTTAAACTATTTTTGAATGATGCTGAGTAAAATGAAATAATGCGATCTTAATTTTTTGTTTGTACAATTATAACTTCATTTTATACCCTTGCCCCTGAATCAATCACATTTTTTCATATAAACATCGCAAGGTGTCTACTGTCTAGTAGACTCTTTGCCTTTAGAATACATTCACTCATATAAAACTATCCAACCTTAAGTTATTTGTTTTCTCTATGAATCAAATATTCTTTCATCAATTCCTTTAATGTGCCTGGTAGACTACTTCATTTTTCAAATGAAAAGCCTATTCCACCCCCTAACAATTTTGGATTTTTTAAACTAGTGTATATTTGATGGTTGTAGGTAAAAATGCCCCGGAAAAAATGCCTCCAGAATAAATGCGCCTAATTAAAAAGTAGGAAAAAATGCCCCCTAATTTTTGATTTTCAGGATTTATTTAATTATATAAATATTTTTATTTGGTACCTTTTTGAAAGGCTAAATTTCTAAAATTTCTTAATCTATAGGGTTTTTTTCTTTATAAAGTTCTTGAAAACAATAGCAAAGGTGCAGATTTGTGGGAATGTGTTCTTATAATCAGTTAAAATACAAATTATATTTAGAAAGTGTTCTGATACACACAAAGTCCAAAAATATTTTCTGTTTTATAAAAAAATTTTTTGTATTTAAAAAATTATCGTATGCTGAGTTTTTTAGTTTACTTTAAATTTTAAATGTTTTAGATGAAAAGTTAACTTTTTTTTTATACAAAAAATCTTTATTTGACATATCTTTTAAAAAAAAATTTCTTTAATTTTAATTAATAATTTTTTGAATTTTTTTTGTGTTGGGGCATTTTTTCCTAATTTTAAATTGGGGCATTTTTACTGGTGACGTTTTTCGTACTTTTTAATTGGGGGAATTTTTTCTGCGCACGATATTCGATATTGAAATTTAATTAAAATATTTTCGCTGGAAGTATAGTATTTAAATTCACCAATTTTGTAAAAAAAAATATAAAGTAGTCTTATAAATTTAGGACTTTAGGTATGCGCTGAATACACTCTATTTTAAAGGATTGCTTTAATATTTGGTCTCGCGTGGTATTTCCAGACCACTAATTTTGAAAATTGCAACAAAAAAATTTCGCCCCCCCCCCCCAATAATTTTGAGGATGTCCGCCCCTGATTCAAATCTTAAGTAAAATATATATTTTTATACTAAATCCATCTTTCTCGTTTCATTTCGGAACTCATTTTTCGCATATAGGGTGTCAAAATGTCGAAAAGTGTCAACCAATTTTGCGGTCTAGGTCCGAAAATTTTCTCAACCAATATTATATAAATTTTAAACAAAATTTATTTATGTTAAATCAACCATGCTGATTTCGTTTTCGCAATTAATGTGTCAAAATATCTCAACGTGTGAATCAATTTTTAGGTTTTTGTCTAAAAATTGTCTCCAAAAACCTATATTCACATTTAAAATCATATTTTTTTATACCAAATCCACCATACTGATTTGATTTCTCGACTCTGTTTTCACAATTACGATATGAAAATGTCTGAAAGTATCAATAAAATTTGCGATTTACGTTTGAGAATGTGTCTCCAAAAACATTTATTCACATTTTAAATAAAATATATTTTTTGTACTAAATTGACCATGGTGAGTTCATTTCTGGATTTAGTCATCCCAATTTAATTTGTAAGAATGTGTCAAATTAAATCAAATTTTGCATTCTTGGGATTAAAATCATTATAGATTCATTTTATTATTAAATAAACATTTTCTTGTAAAATCAGCAAATTATTCAACACCAAAATTTTATGTATTTATAAAATTATGATGAATATATATTTCTATACAGTTTCAAACGCGTAACGCTTTTATATTTATTTTATTAAGGGCGGAGTAAGGTTGGTTAGGTACTGGATTCGATAACTCAAGGTCTTGGGTTCGATCCCGCATCAAGCCTGCTTTTCTCATAGTTCGATACAAGCGGCGCAAGTGTGCCTTCTCGATGAAAACCTCTCACGGTACCTTTACCTTATTGATAACAATCGCAACTTGATGGAAAATTATCAATCAAAATTTTGATTGAGATGTAATTCTCTTTAAAATAATTTTTTAATACTAAATTGACCATGCTTTTTTTATTTCTGAAATCTTTTTTGCCATTACGGTTTACAAATTTGCCCAGAGTATTCAGTTGAAGTGGTCATGTATGCCTGATAATCTGTTTTTTCTTCAAAAAATCATTTCTCTCAATATTTTTTCGATAATCGTTTTATATTGGTTATATAGTACAAATATTTTTTTTATGTATTTTGGTGTATTATATTTTCTTCTTTGGAATTAATATCTTGTAACCATGTGTTTATGAAATATTTTTTTGGGAAAAAAGACGCATTATTAAATTTTTTTGAAGATGAGTATGAGATGAGGAAGGGACCCGAAAGCACATTGGAAAGGGAACGCATGGTCAAAAGAAAAAATATAATGGTAACTCGTGTAATAAAATGTATAATAGATACACTCTTGCTTCTTTGTTTGACAAACAACACCAAATAACTCCATCCTTTAAATCATTACGGTTTAAAATAATTTAACGGGACCTTTTAAAAGTCCATTTATAGTCTAAGGCAGCGTTTCTCAACTGGGGTTTCTTGGAACCCTAGGGTACCGCAATATCTTTCCAGGGGTTCCCCTGAAAAAGCGGTGCACTCATAAGTTTTATTCATTCTCGTGATTGTGATATTACTATAACAAATTTCTTTTTATTTACTTTTTTGGAAAAATTTACTTTTCCTTTAGACATGTCATTACTTTTTGAATGTTTTAAGGTTTTACACTTTGTTTTATTTGTCATTAATCGTCTTAAAATTTATGGTATTTAAATGGGAAATCATTATTTGCTTATAACAAGTTTATTTAATTTTCTATATACATTTTTTGATTTGCTTTGTTCCTTTTATATGAAAAAAGTTGAATTAAATCGAATTTGCTTTTTTCTTTTTTAAATTTACTGCTTATTGTAAGTTTTGTGTTTGAAAAAAGGTTTCAGCTTGTATTAATTTATAAATTTCTGTCTTTCTTAGAGTGCATGCAGATTAAAATAATTGTTAGTTTGTCATTCACCAATAACATTTGGCAGTGTTTTCCGAATTGAAAAACATTTTTAGAATCATAAAATCTAGGTAATTGCATTTTTCTTGCGTTAAAATTCTCTTTTTCAATTGTAAACAATATGATTGAAAATATACAAAAATAATAGCCTTATGTGCAGCCTACCGTGACAGAGTAAATTTATTTTAAAGGTTCCACGAATTTTAAAAGGCTGAGAAAGGCATATAGTTCAAAAGCAGGTTACCTATCACTAATGCGGTGATCAGTATTTTTGCATTCTTTTTTTCCAAAAACTTGAGACTTTTTTTAATTAAAGTTTTGGGAAATTATTATTAGTCAGAAGTTTAATATAATAATTTGTCATCAAGGCTTCTTTACTGATAGTTCGACACAAGCGGTGCAATTATGCCTTGCCGATGAATACACTCCAAGGTTCCTCTGTCAACCTCTTCGACCTAACTCTTCAGGGAGAAGGGGTATGCTTTAAATACCCTTGAAAATCGTTATAAGTAGAGGGAAGGGTTAAGAAATATTTGATACGCATAAAACTTACAGATTTACAGTTGATAGTGGTCCACTTCTAAATTAATCACGTATTTTTCTCTCACATATAAAATCTTTTAGATTAGATTCGATTTATTTAAAAGAACGAAATAAAATGATAAATTATCCATTTGAAGATTTTTCATCAGTGTAAAGTAAAACAAGATGAGGAAGACTTAGAAAGACCGCCTTCATCGAGATGTTCAACCAGAAAAAAGGGGTGAGAAAATAAGCAAAAAAGAAAGAGAGAAAGCTTGATATTTGGAGAATGGAAAAAAATATGTATACTAATTATTTGCTAACCTATCAAATATTTAGATAATATTAATATTTTTGATTTATTAAAATACTGTGAGCCAATTAAATTCAAAATAATTCAATATTCTTTTACAAATTAATTTTAACTGGCTATGCTTGCTAATTCTTGTCTGTCAATCACACATAATTTAACACAACTTTTTTAAATCTAAATATGAATCCCAAATATTTCTGCTATTTTACTTCTTAAAGTTATATAGCTTATTCACCAAAAATCAACCGAAAAAATAATTAAGTTCAAACAAATTTGAGTATTGCTAGGTATGCAATTTCTCATTGTCTCTGATTATTACTGATGATACTTGCTATTCGTCAATTTTATTATTTTAATGTCTGTAACAAATGTAATGTTTTTAGAGATTTATATTTAATATGCCTACCTCACATATATTAACCCTCTCAAGAAAATATTCTTCTATTATTAAAGAAGTTCCCTTCAATGAAATTTTAAGCGATTCCTTCATAAATAAAAAAATATTGTTAAAAGGCTATGTTTTTAGAAGTAGGCGCCTAAAAACGTATACCTTCATAGACTTATTACAGAATCCCCTGTCAAAATATATCCAAGTTGTTGCTAAGACTTCCAAAGATTTGCCAGTGATTACGAAAGGAGATGTGCTGGAAGCTAGCGGAAGCTTGATATCAAGTCCGGGGCTTATGCAAAGTTATGAATTTCAAGCTGAGAAGATACGCATTCTGAACAGTTGCGAAGCCACAACTTATCCATTCAATGAAGATAAGCACTATGATCTTGAGTACAGTAGAAAGTATCAGACTACTAGGCCTTGCATTCCAGAGTTTGTGCATATTCTAAAAGTGAGAGCTCATTATTTTTCAGTCTTGCGGAAGGAATTGCAGTTTTTAGATTTTTTGGAAATTCATACTCCGATTCTCACCACAAATGATTGTGAAGGTTCTGGCCAAGTTTTTTCTGTGATTTCAAATAACGTAAAATTAGTGGATGAAGAAAAAGATTATTTCAACAAAGACACTTTTCTCACCGTTTCTGGTCAACTGCATTTAGAAGCCTTTGCGACAAAGCTTGAACGCGTTTATTGCATTGGTCCTACATTTAGATCCGAATTTGGTTCTTCTCGAAGTCATCTATCTGAATTTTACATGTGTGAATGCGAAATCTCCTTTATCACTGAGTTAAATCATCTTCTTGATGTGGTAGAAAAATTTGTCAAAAAGTGCGCCAATGATCTGATTAATTCTAATACTTATAAAGAATTTTTAACATCAAAAGATGAAGCTGGAAAAATGGTTCTAAGTGACTCCTTCAAATACTTTAGCGACCATTTTTCTTTTCCTCGAATAAGCTTTTCAGAAGCGTGTGAAGTGCTGGAAGCGAACAAATCCAAAATAGCGACGCCGATCGAAAATGACAAACCTTTGAATCGCGAAGCAGAACTCTTTTTGGCTCGTTATTTCAGTTCTCCCCTCTTTATCACTCACTTCCCCAAGCGATTAAAGCCTTTTTACATGAAATCTTGCGAAGAAGGAGCAAACGCGCTTTGTTTTGACTTGATTTTTCCGAACGTAGGGGAGGTGTGTGGAGGAAGTCTACGAGAAAATGACTACAATGCATTAAAAACATCCTTGCTCAACAAAAAAATCCCTTCCTCTCTTGAGTGGTATGTAAACTTGAGGAAGTATGGTTATCCGCCTCTTGCTGGATTCGGTTTGGGAGTTGAGAGATTTCTCATGCTGTTGACGGATGTTCAAAACATCAAAGATGTCATCCCTTTTCCCAGAAGCTACAATAGTTGTTTCTTCTGATTTTTTCTTTCTTTGCAAATAAATTACCTTCTCTATATTTATCATATTGGTTCTAGTTAATTTGACCAGCGGTAATTTCTTTCACAGACCATTTCTCTTTCTGTAATTACACTCTTGATTTTCAAAAGAAAAGTTATTTATTTTAGTTAGTTAGGTGGTTAATTATTTAACCAAAAAATTATTATGGTTAATTATTATTGGTTAATTTCTGTAAATGAAATTCACTAACCAAGAACCTATGTAACTAGCAAAAATTAACTATGAAGAAATTTAAACTTTTCTTTTAAATATCGAGAGATTGAAATTACCAGCCTTATATGTAAACCAATTTTACTTTAATTTCGTTCTTTTTCATTTTAAATTCTTCCTTTTTAACATTTACCCATTATCGACCAGAATAATCAGACGATATAGAGTATAAAGCAGAAGATTCGTATTAAAAAGCATTAAAAAACGCAGACGATTATTATTTTTGTAAAGTCGACTGTGGTCGATAACCGGTTAATTTAAGATGAAATGGATGAATTTAAAATTAAAAAGACCAAATTAATAAAAGGGTATGTATATATTATATATATATGCGTAATTCAATTCAACTCAGGCATTCTTTCCATTACAAACGCCTCCGCTTTTCCTATTTCTTATTTTTTATTGTAGTATGCAGATTGCTGGAGTATCTGAAAGGCGATTTTTATTCGTCAAACAATAATTAAAACAAAAGTTATTTGGAGAACAGTGTGTTCTTATCTTATTATTATTATTATCGGATGGTATTATAGCAGATGCATCATTTTTGTTCCATTATATGACACAATCTGCAAATTAACTGTTACACGAACAACTGAAAAATAGGATCCTTTCATGCGCTTTTACATTTCCTTCGTGCTCCATAACTTCAACATCTACTTCTTTTAAAGCAATGCTTCTCAAAGGATGGCCCGCACCTCTTTGATGATCAGCAATGATTACAAATGGAACGGAGAATTCTATTCAAATCCAAAGTTTCAAGAAAATTTTGAAATAAAAAGTAAAATTATAGAATAGATTGGAGGGAAAAAATTTCTTTATCTTTTTTTTATTCACTATAAACACATAAATGGAAAAGGCTATTTTGATCAATTTTGTTTACTGACAGAGCAAAAAAGCTCATTTTTTTGCGGGGAACAAAACTATACATTTGATGCTAACCTCTTTTTTTATCATTACTATTATTTTCATTGGAATATATTATGAAATTAATAGGTTGTACTTGAGACAGAAAATTCAGCTAGCTTGATTCATCTTGGTTAATTTTCTTTCATGGTGACCGGGCTTACGCCAGCATGCTGTCACGAATCAAGGATCAGATAACATACTTGCGCCTCATTGATAAACATTCAGAAGGCTTAAGATACAAAATATTTTGAACAAAATAAAAGCGCTTTGTACTGGTTTTGATGGCGCCTGCCTACATATCTTTAGAGAAGTGTTTTTCAGCAGCATATGGCATTTACATATTTTTTTTAAGTTTTCTGAGTTTTTTCAAGAAACTGATCTTAAATTTGTAAAACTGGTTTAGTTTCGCTACTAATTGTAGTCCAGAAATGGTTGAGTCTCATTGTGCATTTGTGGAGCTAGTCTAAAAAAATTAATCCTTCTCTAACTGGGAATCAAGTATTCGCTTGCAAGATCCTACCAAGTAATGTACAAAGCTCACTAAATTTTAATAAAGATGGTGAATTTTGTAAAGTAATATTTTGAATTCCTTAGTTTTCGTAACTTTGCTCTAATCTTGACGTTTAAAATTACAAGTCGTTGCTATTTCGCACGGGGTCTATGAAGAATCTTTACGAGCTCACAGATGAATTGCAATTCCTCTTGCAAAACAGAAACAAGAGAAATTGTATGAGACATTTAGAAAAGACGATTTTTTGCCTTTACATGCCAATCGTATAAGATTTTTTGGGCTACTATTGGCTTCAATTTGGCGTTTCAAGGCAGACAAAAAAACTTTATTAGTTTTATTAAATCTGCATTCCCCTAGTGACTAGCTCAAGTATTCTTTCCAGATGTTACATGAGAGAAATTTCCTTACAAATTAGATCAAAATCGATTTAAAAATTACGCTGAGTCATTTTTGGAATCAATGCATGAGGAGGCCATTTATTTGAAATGCGTATCGTGATCAAAAGAGACATTTGTCGTTGAGCATACATCACTCTAAGGAAAGAAACGCTTCGTCTGATTCTACCCTCCTTTTCTTGAACATTTGTGCTTTCAAACGTTTTTTCATTTGCGATACATATACAAGCATTCATTTCAAAATTCAGCGTCTGAGCCAAAGTAAAATCAAAGGAAAATTTTAGATTCATCTTCTCTAGTATTCTGACTCTCCCCTCTAAATGTCTTAATATTTTTTTCAGTCAATGAGAATGCGAAAACTATTTAAAATCAGGTTTTTTTCAAGAGTAAATTATTTCCTCTAAAATGTGTCTTATGGTTCCCGCACACATATAAATCTGTTTGATGAGACAACCCGTTCTAACTTCTCGTTCTCCTTGGAGATTCATGTAACATTTCGTATTGAAAGAAGAAAATGGAGAGCATACGGGAAGGAAGGCAGTAAAGCATGAAGAAAGTAAAAAATGTCCCGTGAATTTCCTAGAAACAGTAACATTCATTTCAGTGAAATGAATACCCCTTAAAAATTCCTATTTACTAAATAACATTTAAAATTTATTTCTGTATTCGCTTTCATTCAAGCAAGAACATTTTTTCCCAATCAATTATTATAAATGAAAATAAAAAAATCGAAAGGAAAATATTTTTACCGGTTTATAGTTACCGTATATCTTTGAATATAAACACCCATCTCTAGTTATAAGTCCATCTCAAAATTGAATAAAGCAAAAAAACACACCGCTGGTTTTGCTAAAATCAATTACCCCCAAAATTTCCTATCAAGTGAATACCCATTTTATTTCATTAGTTTAAAGATATTGAATTCATCAATATTTTATACTCCCTTCCAATAAAATTTTTGTGCCCCATTCCAATAATTTAAATTGTTTTATGCGTTTGTAATTGCAATCGTCGCCATAATGTCAAATGAATGCTCACGATTATTGCAAAGAATATATCAAGTAAGAATGCTACTCATCGATTTCTTCATGAATCTAATTGTGATATTTCAGCTGCTACTATATGTTTTGATTTAGTCAAATAAATACAGACAAATCGCATGATGAATATAATATCCCTCATCTTATTAAAATGCCCATTTTTATGTGAAAAAATTGTAAAATCCCTTGAAAAATTGCTAAATTTCCACTCGGATTTACTAGTCCAATTTACTTCCACTTTGGAAACCTTTTACAATCATTTTGAAATTCAATTACACTATTTTTAAATAAGAAACTGAAAAAAATCCTAGTTCTAAAAGTTTCTTAGGAAAATCAAAATTTGAGTGCTGAAATCGGTATCTTGGTTTATTTTTTTTCGGATAGCATGATAAAACGCGCAAACATAATGCATGAAAAGTCCTTGCTTACGTTTGAAAAACTTTTGACATTTATTGCATATAATGATTCACGAAAACATATATAGAGATTATTATAATAAAAACTATTATAATTATTAAGTTGTACATTTTTAGTGTTATTTGAAATTATAAAGAATTGGCTGCCTTTTTTAGCTTATTATTTATCTTAAAAAAATGAAAAAACGGAAAAAGCTTGAAAGTAATGAAATAAAAGTTCGTTTAAAAAGAAGAGCCCTAAAATAATATTTCTTTCCCGTACAAAAGAATATTGTTCCTTTATTCGATACATTGGTATTGTTGCTTTCTTTCCAAAACGAAGGAATCATTCCAACTATCAACATCTGCTATTAAATATTCTGTGCAAAGTATACTTCTCGTGTATGCTAAGTATTTTGAGCAGCTTAAGTTCCAAATAATGATAAATAATGCAATCATTAACATAGTGTATTAGGTAAAGAATTCATACCCCAGTTTGAACGAAGTTGCTATCTCATTGAGAAAGGATTTAACAAAATAGTGAAATTTCTACAAATAGAGTTATCATCTTCTTAGCCCATTAACGACCAGAATAATCAGATGATGTCTAATGTAAAGCAGAAGATTTGTATTAAAAATCGTTTATAAACCCAAACGCTCATATTTTTATAAAGTCGACTTTGTTCTTTAACGATTTAACGTTATTTTAGTTTTTTTTAATATAATTGTCTGTTAAAATGTCAAGCATGCGTTTTGATTTAGGAATGCCAGGAGATCACACAATGAATCCGACAGAAGTGAATATGGTTTTTCACAGATACATGATACGGAGAATTCGAAAGGAAAAATGCGCCGACATCTTTAAAGGTAGGTTTCCTTTTTGAATGAACGAAAGTTTTATTCATTTTACAAATTTTATAAGCTTACACAACATATCCAAATAAGTAATTTAAATTTTCCTTCAAAAGGGAAATATCGTCTAATTAAAACCTCTCTTTCCAAACTCATTAAATATATTTATCAACTTTATATGTTTCGGTAAAACTATCAAGCCAGGGATATCCCTAAAACATTCAGAGAATTTGACGAAATCTCTGTTCCACTTAATTAAATTCATTAAAATCAATATAGATTTTATGTAATTCGTTGGGATTTCATGAAATAACTAATATCATTTCAGTGTTACATGAAATTCCTTGGAAATTTATGAAACACGAGTGAATTCATGACATTGCCTAGAAAAACAGTGTTTTCACAAATTCTCTGAAATTTTCAGGGATTTCATGGAATTCCTCGTTACACAATCATACACTAACATATGCACTAGAAAATTAAATTTAAGCACATAACATATTAACCGTTTAAGGCCAAGATTTTAAAAATTAATCATCTGAGATTATGCTGATCTCTTTCAACGAATTTTATATAACTTAAATCAGACATTCTTGATGGGGGTAAACATCAAATTGAATATCATAAATTCGTTTTTGCGAGTTCTTGATTCGGCTGAATGTTTTATGCTTTAATTTAAATTTACTAGTCCAAAAAGTTGATGATAATAACAGACAAATTATATAAGAACAAAATAATCACTAATCTTCTTTTCTTTTAGAAATAAATTCAATCCTATTTTCATTCGCATTTGAATAATCAAAGGCAGTGAAAGGCTCTAGGTAGTGTATACTTTCTCAGTCTTAGTTGATTTTTCTTGCAAACCAATGAGAAGAAATATACAACAGTTTCGTTGTAATTGGCCTTTGTAAACGACATCTTCCCAGTCATAAATTTTTTTTTGTATTTTCAAATGATTTATTTAGTAAGATGGTCTTTGCGTAGTACGACACTTTTTTAGCTGATTAGTTAGTTTATTTGTTATTTATTTAATTAATTAATTATAGTTAATTAGATATGTTATTTAGAAAGTTAGTTGATTTTTCTAGGGATTTTGATTATTTATCAAAATTTCATCCCCCCCCCTCTACCTTTCAAAAATTATCTGCCTCACAATTTGCATTTGAAAAAGTTTTATCAAAATTAGTTTTAGTAAAATATATTTTTGAAAATCTTCATATTTCTTCCTTATCGGTCTTCTGAAAAGACCACTGGAGACAGCAATAAACCCATTATAACCCAACAAGGTTTAAATCAAATAAAAAAAATAGGGAGAATTTTTTTTTCGTATAAAAATTATGACTCCTAGGAGTCATTGGATTAATACAAAATTAAAAATAACAAAACTTTATTAAAATAAAAACAAAAAAATTAGGATTGATGAAAAGATTGCCAGCAATTTTTTAAGTGCAAAAAATGTTACATTTTTCACATTTAATTTTTGTGTTTTTTTGTATAAAAAGCAGCGTCTTGATGCATTCAGCGATTCTGGATTATGGTTAACACTGTCTGTTCTTATATCTTTACTTGCAACAGACTTTTTCCCTTTTAGTCCAAAGGTAATGTTCAAAGATGGTTTTGACTTTTTAAGAAGAACCTGAACTATTTCTCTTCTATAATTTTTGTTACACATGTTGGACTTATTGACTATTTGATACAACCTCCAAGAAAAAATTAAAGCTGTGTTTATTGAATTTATTATCAGTGACCAGTACCACTTTTTGCTTTTTATTTGAGGCCTACAAAAACTGATCAAATAGATTTACGCCGCCCATTCCTATGTTGTAAGCCTTTATAACAAAAGGTTGGCTAACTTTTATTTTGCCACATCCTTTTTTCCTTCTTTGAATATTATTCAAAAGAAAGACACTTTAGAATTTGTGCAAACTGTAACAATTGAATTGTCCATCAATCTTGTAATTTGAACACCATTACTTCTAAAATTTTCGAAAAATCCTCTTTTTTTTTAAAAAAAACTCGTTCTATTTGTTAAAGGGCCCTTTGATGATCTGTTTTCTTTCATGATTTCAATGTCCCTGATACCTTTATCATTCATCTCTTTTATCAAAGAAAAAGAAGTGAAAAAGTTATCAAAGTAAAACTGGTGTTGTGTTGGATAAGGACAACTAAAAATCATTTTTTTCAGTACTCGTGTTCCCAAAGATTCTTTCGGATTGGAAACTTTTTTTTTACCTGAAATCGAATTCTATTCATTGTTGAAGGAAAAATTGGACATTCAATATCTTTTTGTTGACACAAATAATCTCTTTCAGAAGTTCTGACATTATAGCCGGATATAAAAATTAAGCCGATGAAATTACACATTTCTTTCTTAGAAACATAAAAGTTTGGAAAATTATGGTTTCTTTTCGCGTAGTTGTTTGTTTCTTCTGACAACAAATTAAGCATTTCTTCGAATACATCAAAAAAAAGTTGCCAGCATGTTTTATCTATTTTAAATTTTTCAAAGCATATTCACCCCGATTCCCATCACACTTTTTTTTATTTCATCCTGTTCAATGTCGCTTTCAAAACATCATCATCTGCACTAATGTAGTCAATTGCATTTTGTAAGTAAGTAAAATGTACTTTTTTCATCTATTTTATTATTATCAAAGGAAAATAGAGTTGAAAATGTTTTGAATATAAAAAAACTTCAAAATATATAAAGAAACTAAAAAAATATTACTTTAAAATTTATTGTATCTAAAATAGATTATACATATTTTAAAATTAAAGTTAAAGTTTTTATCATATGAATATAATTTTTTACTTATGAAAAAAACAGCGTATCATCCCAATGACTCCTTGGGGAGTCATGCAATAAAAGATCAATTAGTCATAAACAAACAAAAAAAGTATATTTTATAGACTTGAATAAACTTTTGAAACTATTATTTTAAAATTTACATTATGAAAATTATGAATAAAAATTTTTTTATTACAGAATAATTTGAAAAAAAAATGTAATAAAATTTACTAAAATTATGTGTACTTCTGAACTATAAACGATTATTTCATTTTTTCTAATTTAAATTTCATTAGAAAATTTGGTGAATCATTTTTTGTAAAAAAATATTTATATTCAACTTTTTTTTTTAATTTTTGTCCAAAAAATTTGACTCTCTAGAGTCATTGGGTTAAAATGGGTTAATGCATATACCTTTCTTTACATGTAATTTTTTACAGTGGAGTTAGACGCATTTAATAACAAATAAAAATTGCTACTCTAATTTTATCTCTTCTCATCTCCTCAATTAGAGTTTGTCATTTTGTGCTATCAAAGGGTTTTTCTTCCCCATTAGGAACTGTTAAATTCCCTTAAGGATGGGGAGGGGGTAATTCCCTCCCATTTGAGAACCAATGGGGTAGAGAGATAGGGCCTAGTTAGTTATATATATTTAGGCGTAACAGAAAATTAAAATTTCATGTGCAGGACAAATGTCCTTTTTTACAATTATTGACTGGGCAAGCGTCCTACACTCGTATAATCTTTCCTTCTTCATTCGTGCTTGAACGATTGAAAAGCAAATTTTTCACGATAATAATTACTTTTTTTTGCGAAACAGACTTCATTATTCATAAAGCGTCACACATTTTGTCGCTTTCATCTGAAAATATTAAATCCCGAATGAGGGTAGCTCTTTACGCTGAATTCTCTTCACCATTTTGATTGTTGGACCCCCCAGATTACGCTATCTCAATATCAGCGTAAACAGTTGGTCCAAAACCCAATTTTTTTGCGAAACTGAGTGAACACTTCTCTCTCCAAAAATGCTCATGTCGTTAAGGTGTGTAAGTTTCGTTACACTTCAACGGCAGCACGATCATTAAGTGTAGTACCTGCATTTACACATACGACTAACATCTATATGAGGCGGCTTCAAATTTTCAAATTCATTGCCTAGCGAATTTGTTCCGCCGCTTTGCTGGTAAGTTCAGCAATCGCCATGAGTTAGAGCATTATTTTGATTATTTAATCGTTCGTATGCGTATTTCATCTTAGATTATGTTGAGTGCTGTTCCAAGTACGACAAATTCCTGCATCCATTTAAGCATAGAAAATACTGCAAAGTACTTTCCAATTCAGCGTTTGATTGTGTCCAACGTTGGTAAGCTCTAAGTTCTCTATCATATCTAGGCAGATTTTCTCTTGTGTTAACCTTATTTTTTACTCCAGGTATACAGATCCTCCCTTTCAAAGGGATACTAAAGAGTTGTATATGAAGGAGAGAGATTTTTTTCGCATCACTGGCTTCACTGCTGAGCAGAGAAAGTTTTTAGGCTACAAGTCATACAGTAATGCCAAATACGACGCTGAATGACAAAGAATATTTATCTTTTTGATGCTGGATAAATTTTTACGAATAAAATATTCTTGCCTTTTCTGTACCCAAGAACTCTTTGTATAAAATGATACTGTAAACGTTTATATATTTCTAATAATACATAGAGATTGTTGGGAATTTCATTGATATTCACAAAATGAAATTTTTAGTCTTAATTCCAACTAAAAAATATACTGAATATTAAACATTTGAAGATATTGATTTTTGAAAACAAATCGTAATCATTCTTCCTTATTGATCAAAAAACATGACCATGATTTTAGGTTTTAAAAGTTTATTTAACCATTTCAAAACTGAAAAACATATCCTTGTAGGGGAGCTAAATTTATAATGGCTTAAATAAATTTAAAAAGAGCAAACAATTATACCCTGGAAAAGTTGTTGAATAAGGTAAGTAGTTTTGATTAAAAAAAGGTTTAACTCTGAATAATTTGGATAACTTGTCATATAGAGGAATTGCATTACTAGAAAATGGCTTAAAGCAAACACTCGCATACTACGAACAAGATACTCCTTCCTAATTTTCCAAATATAACGGTGCGCATTCTAAATTTATTAAAATGACTTAGCATTGTACTAAGGGTCTGAATAAAAAAGCAAAAATTTTTAAAAGAACTTCATCAAAAGGGCATTTTTTCCCTTTTTAGAATTTGAGATAAAAGTTTTTAAATGAAAAATTAAAATAAAGGTTTTAAATTTGATTAAAAAATAATAATTACTCTGCTAAAGGTAGTTTCATAATGCCCTACAACTTATCATGCTCATTTTCTTCTTTCTTCCGTCTTCTACGTTAACTTCGAATCTTTTCTTAAAAGTTGCTCTACTGTTAGAAAACGTAACTTTTTCAATACTTTTTAATATGATATCTGGAAATGGCATTCAGGGAACCATTTATTCATTAAGCTTTAGTGACTCTGAAATCGTTGGAGTCTAATTTTAAATGGATAGGAATCTGTATTCAATTAAATTTAAGAGTAGGAATGAAAAAAATAAGCTTCATTTTTGTAAGAGCATATAGTGCCTCTTTTTTAGGAGGCCTGAATTAAAAGTTGGCTTTACACATGATAAATTTTCAAAATATTTCAAGTCGTATTTTTGTAAGTACTAAAAATAAGTACGGAGTCTGTATTTTGCCTCTGAATCTGAAATCCTGATTGCAGTAAAGGTAAACTATGCGAATGTACGTTCATCCTTTTCCTTTGTTTCGTTTTCCCACAGCCGAATTTACATTTTTCTTTCGCTTCATTTGAAAATAAATGCGAAGGTGAAGTAGCACTGTTTTTCAACGCATGGTGAGGCATGAGAAGATTGCACCATGTTGCGTACTAACTGTTGCATGTTGCAATGATTTTATGGCATGATCAAATATATAATACTTTATAAAACAAGCGCAAATATGCTGAAAACCATCTTGCCTTCACACCCCCTCACTGTGTGCGTCCACATATTTTGTAAAATTTTATTAAGTATAGAACATAATATAGAATAAACTATATTATGTGAACGCTTAAATCTTAATTATTCTGGAAGTATTTAAAAGGATGATATACTTTAAACTCTAGTACGATTTTCTTTATTTCTTCTTATAATTATTTTATTGATTGAAATAATTCATAAGTTTTCAATAACGTTTTACAAGTCTTTGCAATAACGCATTTATATCTGTTTAGCGCTCATAAACAAGATAGATTGAAATGGATAGAATGGCATCATTTATAACGCGTGAATGTCATCATCACAGCCAAACCAATGCACTTTTCTTAATTAGACACTCGTTTGCAAAGATACAAATCATTTGTAAAAGTTTTATTTCTTAAAATGATATGATTATAGATAAAAGTATGGCTTTAAAAATAATTTGTAATAAAAGTGGCACGTAAAATAAATAGGAAATATTTTCACATACTACAAGACATTGACCTACTGCTCTTTGATTTGTGCTTTGTGTTCACATTTTCGGGTAGAGGATTGGATTTGGAAATGGCTTTTGGTGTGTATGTTTGATAGCGTTTATTCTTGACAAACGAAAAAACTTGAATGTTTTCTTTGGGGATCAAAGGACTCAGATTGTCGTACAATTCATCTGAATAATCGTAATTTTCTTTGTATTCATGTTCTGCCTCTTGGAAATTGGTGCTTTTGAAGTCAATGCCCTTCAAATTATTACAATTTTTGTCCTCTTCGCATGGAATTTCTTTTATCTTTCTCTGCGATAACTTACTCCTGAAGATTAAGACTAGAATGAGTAAGATGCAGAGTAAAAAAGATACAAGCAGGACGAATGATAGGATGATTTTAAATATCAGCTTTTTGCTATCTTCTGACAACTTGACATACTTTTTGGAAATATTAATGAATTTGTACTGTGAAAGAATGGACTCGGGATAAACGTAGTCCTCGCTTTGAACGAGTCTTTTTCGCGAAAACGCTTGCACACTGATCACACTTGGATTTGGTAAATGTTCTTTACGAATTAATTTTTCTGGGTAAATCGTCTAAAGAAAATATCCAATGATTAGAGATGAAATATTGAAATGATCATTGAAAGCATTCCTTTTAAAAATTTTAAATACTGTTTAAAACGGGTTCTTATTTCAAGTTTTTTAGTTTCATCGCTAAAACAATAATAAATGTTCTGAAACACAAACAGTGTGTTCATATATTAGCCAACCTAGTGAACCATACTGAAGATTTCAAAACGTTATAACAACAAAGTGATTAAATTTGAATTTACCATGTAAACATTTTGATACATCTCCTTGGACTTGATCTTTATCGTGTACACAATTTTGGAAGAAGCGAAAACGCTGTTCCACTTTATTAGGACTTCTTCGCCCAAATCTTCAACATTGACTTTGAGTGGCGCTGAATTGAACTTTTTTCTCTTGCTTCCTGCATCTGATCTCTCTTCATTTTTGTCGTAGAAAGCACAAGCTATTTTACAACCAGGAAACTGTACATTGTTTAAATTGATATTTTATGAAATTGTTCCATTAAATTGATATTGTGAAAATAACTCACGCATGCGGTGGAATAACACAAATTACTCCAGACTTCTGCCTGTGTTTTCAGCATTTTGCAGTTGTGCCAACACTAGGGAAGAAACGATAATAATAACAATATATTTACATACATATATAACTTACGATGCGTTAGACTATTTCGCTCATGTTAACCGATTTAGTAAAAATGTTCCAAAAGGAAATGCAGACAAACTCCTATTTTGAAAAGAGAACATTTTTTGCGAAAAAATTGGGAACATTAAGCTTTAGTTGAAACATGGAGTGTGATATGTCAAAATGTTGCAAACTTTATCCAGAATTTGAATATGCATGCAATATAACTATTCATTAAAAATTCAGTTAATCTAAGTCATAATCCAGTGGGTCTCAATCTTTTAACCATCACCCCCCTAAGACCAAGCCTTTCTCTCCACGCCGCCTTGCATCTAACTAAATATAAATTAGTGTGATACTGATATTACTTTTTAGTAAATATTAGTTATATTTGACATTTTATTTATTAGTGAGTTATTTGACCCAGAATATTTAAAGATAAAAAATTAATGAATTTTTGATTCGGTTAAGAACGACTGCCATAATCCAAACTAATTTCAACATCTATTAGATTTAACCTTTCCTTCCAACATTTCAAAAATGAAAAAACCACTTTTCCATTGTAGCTATAATAGTTTTGGCAAACTATTTTTCTTATAATAAGTCGAATCATGACGTTTAACGCATCTAAATGTTGCCATTCACTAGATTTAATTCCAAACATTGATTATTTTTAATTACAACTAAATTCAAAAATAATGTTTTGCTATAATACTTTTTGCTAGGTATTTTATAAAACAATCTGTTTATCTAAGTCCTAGTTATTAATCCGAAGAGTAATCTCAAAAGGATCCACATATTTTATATAAATTAATCAAAATCATATTGTTCTTTAGTTTTTAATTTCTAGAGTAAATGATTATATATGCATAATCTTATAAAAAGGATGAATGTTTGGAGGCAACTACGTTATCATTATATTTTTTGCAATACCTTTTTGTTTTTGACACTTGGGAATGTTATGTATTCGAATGTTGTGATATGAAACAAAAGAGGCATCTCTCATTATTACAAAATTTTAATGAAAACAGTTAATTTTTTTAAATTTTAAATTCTCGCCATATTTTTACACTTTAAAAAAAAATTTTTAAAGCAATGATATTTTAAATATCATTTTTTTATATCAAACTTGTTGACAGACAAGAGTAAAAAATTGAAGAATGAAAAATCATCTTATTTGCCTATTAAATACTTGTCAAATATAATACGAAGTTTTTGATTCCATAGATGGACATTCATTTTTTCAGGAATTTTTTTCATCTTTTTTATACTTACATTTGACTTATAAAACCATGTGTTTATTTGTTGGCAAATATATTTAATTTAAACGTGACTTTTATCAAAAGCGTGAATTTTTTAAAATAAACTTAAAATAATTCAATGTATTTCAATTGGCATTGAATATTCATATCTCTAAGTTCTATTTATTCATATTATATATGAAATATTAATTCTTCAAGTCATAGTAGTCGAAATTAGTGGGATGAAAAAAAGGTAGACCGGGACTTAGCAATGCTACTGCGAAATTCACGAACAATTGTTATAACGTATTTCAGTGCTTTAATTATAATTAAAATATTATAATTATTAATTAATAATTATTTTTATTTATTAAAAGTTCAAAAAAGGAAAATAAGCTTAAAATGTTTAAAAATCTAAAAAAATCAAATAAATTGCAAATATTGTCATGTATTTCAATGTTTAGAACTTTTTAGATTTTTTTCTTTTATTTCATGAATTTTTTTAATTTTAATTGTTAAAAACATTAAAATTATTTTTAATTTATTTAAAAAAAAGTTTTCAAAAGATTTCGGATATTTTTGTTAGTCATACCCTTTGCAAACTTTATCCAGAATTTGAATATGCTGGAAAAGTGATCATTTATCAGGCCATGAGCTTTCATGTTTTTTTTAATTGTGAACTTTACAAATTTAGTACATTTACTGTTTTGCTCGAACTTTGGAAACAAAGTTGATATATAATGAAAAATCGAGTAAAAAATTGAATGTAGTGAAAACAGTGTCATGCGAATACGCGGTGGATTTAAAAATATCCTTTTTAAACTTTTATATCGTTGTCACGTGGTAAATGTTATACTTATTACTTTTTGAAAAGATCGTTTAAAAGAAAATTATTTTTTAACTAAATATTGTATTCCTGATTAAAATTCATCCTACTATTTTGTGACACTATATAAAATTTCTATTCAAGCACACAAATTAATTCAAACTGAAATGTAAAAAAAATCTAAGTAATAAAATAATTAACACGAAGGTCATTTTAAAACCAAAAATCATTTAAATCACGTGTCCTAGTTTAAAATTGCCGTTATATGGTAAAGCGCTGCAACTTTTGAAAGAAAGAGAAAAAGATGGAAGGTAAAGAAGGAATAGTTACTATTTTAGTGAGTTCTGAGAAATTCTCTTAAAAATAGTCAGTCGTAAACTTCGTTGTCGGTTGTGTTTTACCAGAACAAAAACAAATGATCGTATGAAGAGATTCTCTCCATATGATGTTAATGAGCTGTAAAATACAGCATGTTTATAATCCATCATTTGTTATAGTTTAATTTAATTTTTTTATTATATGGACCACTTGAAAAATAAAAAAAATAATTTAATAATTGTAATGAGCAATTGTAATCTGTTCAAATAAATTTTTTTATGTAACAAACTTTTTGGACTATAAATAAAAAGAATTTTGAAAGATGCGTTTCAAGAATCGTATAAATCTTTCATTATTATGATCATAAATTTTACTGCCATTGGATTTTTTAATTTTTTTTAAATCACATTCTCCAAGGGGGGGTTGGTGTCGATATCATACTCAATAACTACTTGCTATTGAATTGGATTTCCTTTGTCTCCTCAAACATAACTTAATAACATATAAAGTAAATACCATGTAGCAGTCCGGAATAGCAACACATTCTTCATTGGATTGGACAGTGACTTTTTTTACCTAAAAAGAAGGAAAATAATAGTTAGTTTTTTGGGAAATTAAAAGCTTTGTTTAATTGATATTATTGGTCAGAATAATTTATGAAAATTAAGGGAAAATATTTTTCAAAGTTAAGAACAGTTTTTTAAAGATGATGATTGAAGAAGATAAGGAATAAGTACCACTGATTCAATAATATTCCTTAAAAATACGCTCAATATAATAATTTAGTTTCTATAGGGCTAAGACTATACATTATGAAAATACACACTATAAAATTTTCCTTTCTAGAAGCAAATTCGATCAACATCGGAAACAGAGAGAAAGAGAGAAAAAGAACTTTATTCAAAATTAATTTAAATGAAAAATATATATGCAAACATTCCATGGAGGATCAAAAAGCGCGAGCCGACGAATAATCGCTTCCAAGGAAATGAAGTTGAAGAATTATATTCTATGAATGTATTATTTGACATTATGTATAAATGTATATGTAAATACATACTATGTTATATAACAATAACACATTCAACAAAGTAACTACATAAAGAAGAACAAAGCTTTAGTTTTTTCATAAAAAAATATATTTTATATTATAACCAATTTGAAAAATATAAAAAGGAAATGAAACATACACAAGAATCAGTTATATACATTTGCTACATGTGTAGCAATTTTTAATGGTGCATAATTTATCATATTCATTAATAAATATTTTCTTTATTGACATCTTGAAAACTCTCAATGATTTTTCAATACAAAATTCTACAAGAAAATCTTTTCAATGTTTGATTATTATCCTTATCCTTAAAGATTTTTTGGTGGAGAAAAGTTTTGTTCTTGTTAAAACTAAACTATTCATATTTCTAAGATAGTATTTTTGGACTTTGGAAACAAGAGCTAAAGAAGGTCATAAATGTAAGGTGATGAGGATTGCGGAGTATAATTAACTATTATAAAACAAAAGTGGAAGAAGAAAATCATTTTATAAACAATATATCATTTTTAGTGTAATAAAGCAATTTAAATGTCAAACATTCAGTATTCTTCACTTTTCGTTGAAATAGTTCAAAAACTCGAAAACTCTTTTAAGGGTCGAAAAACTTTCACAAGATGGAGTGCTGATTCCTATTGTTAGAGCAGCTTGATACTCAAAAAATACTCTAGACAATTGTATAATATATTTATTGAAATTACCAATGTACAAAGAAAAGACTTCTTCACAAGCGCACTTTATCGGAGGTAATTCATTTAAAACTTATTTAAGCTTGAAAAATTGAGTGGGGTGAGGGGTGGAGGGGCTCAGGTCAAAAATGGGGGGGGGGGGGGCTCAAGCCCCTAAAATAAATAGGGTGCGCGGGCCCTGGTAAATGGTATTTCAAGACATATGGGAATTTACCGATGACGCTATAAAACAAAGATATCGATGGAATTAATCACATTCTCAAAATATCCCTTATGGTGTCCTCATTTGTGTGTATATATATACAACTCAAAATCCAATTTTCATTAAAAAGGAAATTGCTAAAATAAAGTTTTTTTAAAAGAAAAGTTAGGAAAGGTGTTAAATAAAAATTTAATCTAAAATTTTCTTAATAAATTGTAACCATTTTGAAAAAACACCATGTCACAAGTTTGTTGTTTTCCAGTGGAAGATGTGACTATTGACGTTTTGGAATATTCCAACCAAAAACTTGTATCTTTGTATAAATTCCAAAAACCAACCTCAAACTTTATTGTCAAGTTAGAAGAGAAAAGGTTGACAAGTGACAACAGTGATAAATAGTAAGAAGCACAGACTTTAATCATTCAACAAAATCCTAGTCTACCCCACTGACAAACAATATTTTTTAGGAAATTTTTTTCCAAGTTTTATTACAGTGCACTATAAATACAGTTTTGGCATATACAGAGATACAAGCAAGAATAAAACTTCAAACGCAAATTGACATGGAAAGATACCACCTCAAATTATACAACCTAGCAATCACATCTTGTATACAACTTACAGTGAGTGCAAAATAGTCAATTATATGAAAGTCGTTTTCAAACTTTACTTGTTATAACAGTGTGGTAATCAAGGACGCAATCAGAGATTTTTGAAGGAGGGGCAAAACTAATAGATTTTTTGCTATTTTTAAAAGGCTTTAATTCAGCTCTGAAAATTAATATTTTTATAAATCTGAAATAATCTTTTTAAATAGAAGTTAAAAATTTTGATTTTTTTAATTAGACATTTAATTAAAAGTTTAAAAATTTTACAACATAAGCGTATCTGACTAGGAGGGGGGGGGGTATAATTGCCCCCTCCTACTAGTTGCGCCCTTGGTGGTAGCACTAGACCAGGGGTTCCCAAAATGGTCGATATCGATTATTACATAGAGGTTTTTTTCATGGGGTGTTTTCATCGAAAAGGCGCAATTGCGCCGCTAAGAAAGTAGGCTTCATGCGAGATCGAACCCAAGACCTTGAATTATCGAAACATTCCTGCCTCATACATAGCGGTTGAAAGGGGGTCTGATATGTTATGAAGAATCCATTAAATTTCTTGGTAGAAAAAATGGAGATAGTTATGGTATGTATTAGTATATAAACATATAAAATATTAGGTACTTTCCTGTTATCGCCCCACCACCCATCGCTCTTCTACCACGATAAATATTCTTGTATTGTTTTAACCTAACCTACATTAAACTTACTATATATCATTAATCAAAACCTTTTTCATAGAAAAAAAAGCCCATAAATGGAAAATGTAACATGTTTGATGCGATTCTTTTTGATATGGTTGAATTTTATCCACCTACAGATTAAAAGATTTTTCACTTGTTTTTTTTTAATACATTTGTGTACTTTAATACATGTTTTATAACATTTTGGGGTGGTGGGGCGATAACAGGAAAGTACCAAATATTATTTTATATATACTATTATTTTAAAGGTAAATTTTCACATATTATTGGTCATCATCAGAAATGAAAAAAATGATTTTATATTTTTATTAAACTTGTCTGGGGGTCGAGAAGAAAGCAGTTAATCTATGAAGAGGTTGACGTGTTAAAAAGTTTGAGGATCCCTGCATTAGACCATACTTAGAATATATGGCATTTATGTCAAAAATTAGCAAGAATTTTATAATACTGTGATGAGTTTTTAATTAAATATTAATCTAATGTTATTGTGATATAATGAAATATAAAGTGGATCGAAAGTGATCAACGTGGTTCTACACGAAAGATAACATTTTATTCAAAATTGTGAAATTACGATTCAAAATGTAGTGAGTATTACTTCATCCAAGCACTTTGCCCTGCACATAGCAATGATGTTGGTGTCCTTGAAGACTCTGTCACTGGAAACGCAGTTCATGGAGCAAAGGAGAAGGAGCATCCAAAAGAAATTAGACAGCAT
The DNA here is from genome assembly GCA_030549495.1 of Nectonema munidae. NCBI lineage: Eukaryota > Metazoa > Nematomorpha > Nectonematoida > Nectonematidae > Nectonema > Nectonema munidae. The sequence goes on from JAUIRK010000742.1 coordinate 32,186, forward strand.
TTGCACTAGTAGAGCTTGAAAATAAAATTTCAGAGTGTAAGAAGTAAAAATGGTTACTGGATGTATACGAGGAAACCGTGTTGTTTAGAAATGAAGGTGAAACGCTTGTGTCTCAGCGGAAAAAGATTTCCTTACAGGGAATATTTAATTATCTTTAAGTATGTGGTATGATCAAATGGACATAAGCTTCTTTTCACGTCAGAATTACGTGAAGCATTGAAGGATAGGAGGAAATGGAGAGTTGCATCACTTTTGTGTGGCTTGGGGTGTTAATTACTGTATCATAAAGAGGGGATATCATTTAACACCTAAGAATTCTTCGTTGCTATATTTATCCTATATAATATTCACAAAGAAGGGAAACAAAGTTAAATTATTATCATTTGATTTGTGGTTTGAAGAAATTTAAGGACTGATCTCTATACTCTATATGTATATATATTATAGTTCCATTATTTCAAACTTTTTATTTATCATAAAATGATAGGCGGAAGCAATTATGATAAAGTAATTAAAACAATACAAAATCAAATACTAATTCAATCTATATACAAATAGACGATAAAAAATTCTTCCTGAAAAGAATACAATTAAGGCATAATTAGTTCTTGTCTGTGACTAACCAATCTTAAACACTAGAACAGATTTTAATGACCTTTGCCTACTCTCTCTGAATTATTTTTCTTTTTGTGGAATTTCAAAAATGGTTAGGTTTATGTAGTTTTTTTAAAGGTATTGTTTGTGATTTTTTTTTCTGTAAAATTCTTTCTCCAAAATTAGCAGACATCATTAAATTTATTTTTGAACAATATATTAATTGAGACTCATAGAAATGTTAACACGATATTTGCGAATTAAGCGTATGCATAGAGATTTTGCATAAGACTTTTATTTAGGGATGTACTGATTAATAAAATCATTTATATAGAAAATAAATATCATTAAAAATTTTTCCAAACCTACAATCGGATCTATGATTGTAAAATCAAAAAATTGGCACCTGCAAAAATTCTAGAATCTGTACTTCTCTACTCCTATTTACATTTCGAAAGTACGATAGAATACTTCTGCTTTAATTAACTTATTGAAAGAAAATATTGAAACTGGTCCAATTGCGAAATTTAGAAATGGGGGGGGGGGGAGGGGGTGATTGGCGCTTCAGCTCCTAACTTTTGAGCATATCACCATATACTTCAATCAAGTTTAGTTTAATTTTTTAAAAGTAGAGTTGTACTTCAGATCTGTAAAGGGAGTTTGTGATTAGGGGCGTAAGTAAGGTTGGTTAGATACTCGGTTTCAATATCTCAAGGTCTTGGGTTCGATACAGCATCAAGCGTCCTTTCCTCATAGCTCGATACAAGCGAAGCAATCGTCCATTTTCGATGATAACATCCAAGGTTCTTTTACCTTTACTTTTTCAGATCTGTAAAATGATATGAGTAAATAATCTGTAGGTGTTCTTTCTCATTCCTTTCGTACATTTAGGTATTAATATCATTTACAAAGATTGCGATCAAAAAGATAATGTAAGAGAAAATGATATCGATTAAAAATGTCAGAGTTACAGATCTTATTGCAAAATTGCCCACTTTCTATTTCGCGCGTTATATAAAGTGTTATATTTTTGATCATGTCATCGGATTTGGAAAAAATGGAACATGCGAAGGAAAAGAAGATGAACTACCTTTTATTTCCGGCGAAGGACTTCATTGTGTGCATCCAGGGATGATGAAAGTCAGGAACTAAACATATGAAAAAAATGTGAAAGAAAAACAAGATAGCAATGTCATCTCCATATTTTATGACAACAAAGAATGCCACGTATATGAAAAATTGTGAATGAATATCGTGTAAGAAAGTCAAAAGACAAATGAGGTTAGCAAAAATGTTTACACAACAGAAGGGCTCATTGGAATATAGTCGAATTATGTGCTTCACTCGTTATTGGCGCATGGATGTGTTACTAAGAAAAAGCACATATTGGCCAGTTAAGAGCTAGTTATTCAATGAATTAGCCAGATGGTTGTTTAGTTCATTATTATTAGCTTAATTTAACAAGCTTTTATTCTGTTAATTGAATAAATGTTTATAAGACATGAGCGTAGTTAGTTTTATGAATTCCGTCGCGACACAAAATTTATACGCATTCTAGACGTTAAACAAAACAAGTAACTATCCTAAAAATTAATCTTACTCGCAAATTTTCGACTTTTTGAATACTTAACTAATAAGCTTATAATATGTATTTAAAATAATTTGAGCAGCAAATCTCGTATTGGTAGTTGTTCGCGAAATCGCGTCTTTACGTTCCAATGAAGCTTCTACCAACGAGTAAACATTTGGCTTTATTATCGTGCTTGGAAGTTGTTCTGAATACCCTTTTTCAAATTTTTATCTAGAAGTCTACTTTTTTGATAGCTCAACATATGTGCTACTAAGACAACTGACCACTTAAAAATTAAAATTACTAATTTTATGATACTATTTTTAGAATTTCATAAAAAATACCAATTCATTTTTGTAATTTATTTTATTTATTTGAAGTTTCATCGAAATTCCAGTAAAACAAATTTTATCCACAAGATAATAGAAATTTGCTCTACAATCAACTATAAGGCTTAAAATTTTCAATACTTTATTTAAATTAAAATTGGGAGCAGGAAATTTGGACAGCTAATTTTATTAAAACAAATTTAAAAGTTGTAAAAAAGAACATTTGGTTAATCATAAAAATATCTTTATATGTATATTTTTTTTATTTTAAATCCTAACCTTACAAAGTAAATAATTTAGTTCCGAAAATTTCGCGCTCCCATAAAATTTAATGTATATATTAACAAGAAAATTCAAGTGGCTTACTGAAGTTAAGTAGTTAGATATTGAAAATAACAAAATAACTGAAAAGTAAAAAACAATTCAAAAATTTTTTTTGGTTGAATAAAAACGATTTTTATTGCTTCATTACACATATTATCTGGAATATATGCACACGCAAGAACATTTTGAAGCGCTGCTTCAATTTTCAATAATCAATCAATCAATGAAACCTTAAATAAAAGCTTGCCGACATATGAGTCTACGAGTCTGAGAACAAATTCAATTGTTTGTATATATACCGAAGCAACTATAAATTACAATTTACAGTCACCTGTTTTCTTTGCGGAAAATTGTTTCAACTGTAAAATGGAGTTAGAATATAAAAATAATATATTGAAAAACATATAGAACAATCGATCACCAAGTTTATATATCAGAATTTAATTAAATCAAAAATGTATGGATACACGTTTTAGCTGATCCGAAGAATTTCTGTACTATGGAATTGATGAGTGAGTAGATGTAATCATTTGTTAAAATAAATAATCTTACATCGTTTATCTGGTGGCAGGCATACAAAAATTATTTAAACCTCGTATTTTTGACGCTAAGTTTAATCTAGGATAAAAGGTTTCATTTTTTTTTAAACTTTCTCGATTGTAACCACTGTAAAATTTACTTCTCATTTTATGTTGATTATTTTTTTATATTTTTTCAAAAATAAAAAAATGCCATTTTGATTATATTTTATTACAAGTCTCATCGAGACATTTTTGGATAACTGTATAGAAATAGTTTTCTGTAAAAACACAATTGATAATTCTTAGTGCATACTGTAATTTATATTCTTAACTCATACTGTAATCTTAGCAAACATGAAGTTAATGTTCTATATTTTATCGAGCTGTAAACAGTTGCTTTATTTGTTACTTCTTATTTCGAACGGGTAATCATTTCAGCGGGTTTACGGCTTTTTAAGAAAAAGTTCATTAATTATAAAAAGATGTATTTAAGATTATTTTCACTATCGTACTTAAACCGTATAGTTACCTAAAAATGTTAAACAGAATGGAACAAATATAGGTTCTATAAAGGCCATCTCAATATGCAATATTTTACAGAATATTATGAAACATATGGTACTTGGTACAAGAAAATGGTGTCTAATTTGGGGAATAAATGCCAGATTCAGAACCAGAATACCCAGAAACAGGTCTTATTTAATTTGTACTTTTTTTGAAACTCAAATTTGTTACACAGTGAATTAACTATGGGCATATCTGACAATTATATAATTTCTAAATATGATTTTCAAAAAGAAAGACGGATCTTATATAAACATATTAACAAAGCTTCTACTTACCTTGAATGATATATGTTTTTATTTTTTGTAGGTATTTTAAGATATATGTGTTTCTGTAACTATATGTGCTGTAAATTAGTAGTTTTGTTTGTTGCTATGTGTTTTTATGGCTAATTTTGGATGCGTTCAAAGGAGTTTCTCATTCCTTAACCTTTTGTGGACCAGGATTTTTAAGATTAATCATCTACTTTTTTCAATGGACCTTAAAGCAGACCATTTTCATTTCATGGTAAACCGCTCTCACATTGGTCCTCAAAGGGTTAAATAATGTTTGAAGGTGTGGCAAATCAAAAATTAGCTAGTTGGTTGGTTGGTTTGGATGGTTATTCACAGAGATATTTTGATCTTGGTGAGAAAAGGGGTGTTCTGATCGGTAAGTTCGGAATAAGGGTAAATGGAAAAACGGGCAACCCGTGCCTCAACAAAAGCTTATCACATTAATTATAAATGATAGTTAGACAATTTATTTGCTATCTAGTTAATTATTCAAGTTAGTTAGATATACTAGCTGGAACAGTTCACCAGACTGGCTGAAATTTCCCCTGGGCAGAAATTCGAGAACACCAAGAGGGAAGAAATTACACTGTTTATTAAAAAATCTTTTCATTGGATGCTAAACACTTATCTTTTATTTCAAACACAAGTGCGATGACTTTGGAACATGCTGAAGCAAAGTTGTTTTTGAGTTTGAATTACAAGGTGGACCTACTAAATGTTTTCAGTTTCTTCACAAAGGAAGAATTTGGAGCGATAATGGATTATCTTGTTGATAACACAGGCCAACAATTTGAAAAAAATATTCGGGTACAAACTTTTTCTTAAATTGAATGTAATGAAATCAAAATTGAAAGCAAAATTGATTTTCTAACAAGTACATATATTTTGCTATTAATAACCTAATGTTATCAATGTTTGTCATTGACGACTTGTGTCTAAATATGTTTCTATAAAAACACAATATTAATTTTTATTCAAATCTAATTAAATATGTGTATAATTATAAACCAACTATAAAAAGTTTTTGTTTGGTTTTTTGCTCGAGGCAATTAGCGTTTATCCAACAAAAATCGTTTATCATACTTGAATTCCACTTAACTTTATACTGTTTCTCTATATTTGAAACATCTTAATGAAATCTCCCACCATTTTCATTACTTACTGCTTTAAATTTGGAGGAGAAATCCAAATGAGAGTTAAGATAATAAATTTTCAAAAACATTCGAACCCGTAAACATACTTCAATCCAATTTTTTATAGTCTACTGTTTTTTGATTACCAAGAAAATTTTGCGCCCAAGTTTAAACGCTCGCTTGGCCTCTATTTCCTTGTCTTCCATAATTTTTGGAATCTTTTGTCTTTGAAGACTTTTTTAATTTGAGGTCCAATGAAGATTCCTTCTTTAAGTTTTGCATAGCTCATTATCGAAAACAACTTTGACAAATATTCAAACGTAGCTCCACATTTGCCCAAAGCTTTAATAAAAATTTTCATCAGTCAAAGTTCTATGTGAAAAGGACAAAAATTGTAGTGTGCTCTACTAAGGGATTCTCTTGCACTATACTCTTCTCGTTTGAACAATATTCTTTTTTCCCAAGTCTTTTGTTCATAATGTTGTGCTACTGCTCGGCTATATTCCTTACCGGAGAAACTGTAATATTTTGTGAAACCAGCCTGCATGGCCATTAGAAGTAAAATTATTTTCAGATCTCCGCAAATATTCCATTTGTACATATCAGAATTATAAGCTTAACATTATCATAACTTTATATTAACCCTGAACAGACTGCTTAATTTCCATTAAACAATATACACATCTGAACACAATGGTAACAAATTGAAAAAAGTGTCCTTTTTTATAATTATTTTTAATATGATATATATATTTCAAGTATGCTAAATTCAGTGATGTCAATTTTTTATCAAAATCAATCAAATCTATCAGAAAATTGATTTATATATGACAGCTCATCTCAAAAAGGAACTTTTCATTTAAATATTTATATAAAAATTTTGCACATATATACACATTTTTAAGTATGTTGAACTTACTGGCGATGTTCATTTTTTTTATGAAAATTAGTTAAACCTGACAAAAAATAATTTAGATATGGCGGATATCAAAATGAAAATTTTTATTATTTTGAAAATTTCTTATACATATAAACCATTTTCAAGTATGCCGAATTTAGTGTTGATGCTCATTTTTTATGAAAATCAATTTAACCTGTGAAAAAATATATTTATATACGTAAGGTCAAGTCAAAATTAAAATACGTATAAAAAGTTTTTTAAACATATAAACCATTTTCAAGTATGCCGAATTTGGTGGGGATGTTCATTTTTTTTATGAAAATCAATTAAACGTCTCCATAAACCTGTTAATAAATGTAAATATATAAACTTCAAAATTAATTCTACTTGCAGTATTACTCTGCTAATTATTTTTTTAATTTGTTTAATAAAGCAACTCTTGATGGTTAAATCACTTAAAATATTTCATTTTTAACTGAATTAGGTATCTCGATAGGACCTCCATGGTTTTTGCTACAAATTCCTTATCAGTTGCTAGTCTCTACTTCATTTCTTCTATACCTTATATATTATGTAATTTTGTTATTCATTCTATGATCCTTTCTTGGTAACTCTTCTTTCACCACAAATTTTTTTTGTGCAATCTGTTAGAAAAAGGTTTTTTAAGGATTAATTTTGAAAAGATTTTATTCGCTCTCAAAAGCATTCTGATTAACGAATCTTCTTGATGATCTTAGGCTTTTTATGAGTATCTTGTATTTTATTATCAGGTGATATGAACCGATTTTTCGCCTGAATTTTATCAACCAATCCCAGTTCAAAAGTTTTTTTCTGATGAAATCATTCGTGATGTTCATGATTACAAAAAGTTGTCCATGTTCTTCATCTAAATTCTAAAAGACTCTCTTTTTCACACAAAAGGAAAACGATAGACAAATTCAATTTAAAATTATCTTGATAGTGACTAAATCTTCATATATTGGCATCTGTGATAGTTTTGATAACTCTAAACTATTCATAATTTTTAGATTCCCTACCCATCTTAGTGAAATTATGATTGTAATTTTAGCTGATAAGATATATAGGTTTAATGATTTGCAAAAGAGGAACTTCTTTTCCACAAGCACCCAATATTAGATCATTACACCACTTACCAGTTCATTGGAACATGGTAGATCTTCCATTTAGTCAAGATACATACTTCTATTTTAAGATTATTTCTTTTGACGACACGTTCTTTTTGTTTTCAGATTCATCCTTTCTCTCATACTAAACTTCAAAAGATTTTATAATGTTTTTTTTTTAAATAAATGTTTCATACTCAACATGATTGAAGAAAGTATTGTAATCTAAAATATATAAAAAAAATATTTTTTTTACTATATAACCAATAAATAAAGATTTTCTAAAAAAAAATTACATTATTTTTTTTAGAAAAAAATAAATTTTCAGGCATACATCACAAATTTAATTGACACTTCCAGATATTTTTAACCTTATTAGTCAAAATGGAGTACAGAAATAAAATAAGCATCGTTAATTAGGTATAAAAACAGATATTTTATTTAAATTTCCTAGAACCTCACATTTGATTGACTCTTTCAAATATTTTAAAACCTCTAATTGGAAAACTGAATTCAGAAATAAAACTAGCAAGGTTGATTTGGTATAAAAACATATATTTCATGTAAAATTAGGAAGAATTTTTTTGGAGATAGTTTTGAGACGTAAACCGAAAATTTGTTTACACTGTGAGATTATTAAAACCTCAAAATGCGAAAACTGAGTCCAGAAACGAAACCAGCATGATTGATTTGCTATAAAAATATATATTTCATGCAAAATTTGGATCAATATATTTCGAGACAATTTTTAGAAGTAATCGTCAAAATTGATTCACATTTATAGGTATTTTCGAAACTTAAATGAAAAAACTGAATTCAGAAATGAAACCAACTTGGCCTATTTAGTATAAAAACATATATTTTATGTAAAATTTGAAGAAATATTTTATTAGATACATTTCTCATCAATTAAAATATTAATTGACAATTTTTAAAAAGAAGCCATGATGTCAATATATTATATACTGATATGTCAATCAGTATATAATTATAAATTTTCAAGGGAGTATCTAATATAGACCCTAGGTTATAAAGTTAACTACAGATAATGTCAAAATTTTGTTAATAAATGTTAATTTTTGATTTTGATTGACAGTTTTTGACGAGAAGGTCATTCAACTCCCATGAAAATGGTACCAAAAGAAGCAAATAACAATTTTAGGAAAAATTATTTGAAGGGATATAATACGGCTAATTTTGTACAATTGATTTTTTGGTGAAAGGCCCCTAGCACTAATACAGTTATTGATAATTATTATTAGTTAAAGTTATGTCAAAAATATATTTTGGGGAACAAAAAATAATACAGCATCTCAAGAACTCGGAAATCATGCAAATAAAACCCAAAGTTCAATTTTTGCAAGTTTTTCAAAAGGGTGTAGTATTAAAATAACTAAGTTTCTAAATAATTTCTCTTTTCCGATATTTATAAAAACATTTTATTTCCTCCATATTTTTTAATTGAAATGTACGCTTTAATTATATTTGATCTTTCCATTAGTAAATTATAATATGAATTCAAAACTTTTTGGAAATTAAATTAGAATAAACGTGTGGACACAATTGTGTCCAGGTTGTCGGATGAGGGTTAAATGTACAGGGAGAGAGAGAGCTATTGGAATGATTGGATAAATCTTACCATAATGAAGCAACAGAGCTTTCATACTCGCTTTGGAAGAGTCTATGAAAAGTCTCCATTCACAAACAATAGTAAGTCCTAGTGAATCCAATAAATCAGTCACATTTTTACAGTAACATACAGTATCTTTCATATTAAACAGCAACGATAAGTCTTTGTCACGTTTTTTAAAGCTTGTTATAGCAACATGGTTCTTCAGTAAATTCCATTTTTTCAAACGTGAAGCTAAAAGTTCCGGGTGTTGCTTTGTCAAATATAAAACTCTAGGAAAATCATTTAAACCCTCACAGAAGGAACTATGACTTTTTACTCCAGATGAATTTGAGACTTGATTTTTGAAAAGGAAATAATATAATACCTAATCAAAAATTAAAATATAATTTTCTTTCAAACTATTTGCATTATTAATTAATTAAGTTGTTTGTGGCGTTCGCACCCATCCTTTCAGATATCGTCGCCCGCCCGAAATGCTGAGTCCAAGTCTAATTGGACTTTCCATCCCACTAAACACCTACCGGCCCTTGTTACAAAAGAATAGCTATACCTTGTTATATATATTATTTTACAAGAATTTATGTTACAATATATAAATACATCTGAGTGAACGATACAATCCTAACGCTATTTGCATTGAAAGAAAAAATAAATGTGATTGGGAAAACAAGTTTTTCTCGACTTGTGAATATAGTAAAGAAATAAATTTTTCTTCCTGGGATTTTGTTGAAAAAAAATGATCCATCTTTATTTTATGTGAATAAAATTTCATTAAATCATAAAAATGAAAGTAATATAACTCTTTGTAAAATAGTTTTAACATCAAAAATTTTAAAATAATTAACGCCATCTAAGTACAAAAACTTCATAAAATGTACACTGTATTTTCTTAGCTTAAAGTAATTTTTATTAGAAAAATAGAATAATATAGATAAAAAGGTTTTTTACAATTATAAGAACTAAGATTCATAAAGTAAGTTTGATAGCAAAAAACGTTATTGTTTTTAAATCAAAAGTAGACTATTAGGGGGCGTGTGTAAGATTGGCTAGAAGACTGGCTTAGATTTCCGGTATCACGAGTTGAAATCCAGCTCTAGTCTTTATCAGGAATAGTTCAATACAGGGGACGCAAATGTGCTTTCTCGATGAAAACACTCCAAGGTACACCTTTACCTTTTTTTACAAAAAATTATCACAGAACAGATAATTATCAGAAATGTATCTAAGAAGTGTTATATCCTAAATCAAATAAACGTAAGTGTGAAAGTTTTGTAACTTTTTCGCTAAATGTAAAAGTAAGGAAAATAAAAGCATCTTTATTACATAATTTTTTCAAAAATATTTAACTGTTGATACATTTATAAAAAGAAATCAAAGCATAGAACAAATGTACAAAAAGCGATAAAATAAGTTTTCAATTTTATTGACATAAAGGACATGCTAACTTTGTATGTTTCTTACAAATACACTTTCTACCTACAGAGATCACATTTCCTTGCACCTCTACTTTTTAGCTTACAGCCTTGTACTGAACAAAATCCATGAAAAGATTGTCGTTCATTTCTGTCAACAACATTTCAATTCCAAAAAAGTCAAAATATTTCTTCTTATGCCACTCAAACTAGAAATGTTCGATCTCAGGCGGATGGATTCTTCAGTCAAACTAAAATATAGATCTCTAATAAAGTGTTTTCTCCCACCTTTTTTATAATTGGAAAGAAACTAATGTCATTTTCAGAGCATATTATCCAGCTCTTCATAGTTGATATGTAAAATTTGTAAAAATGGTCATAGGCCATCTTCTGAAGGGTCTATAAGACGTATACTCTCTTAGCATTTTATTAGCAGTATCCACACCACCTTTCTACTTATTATACAAAACAATTGTTTCCAGTGTGTTGGCTAGACAACATATAAACAACCTTAAAATTTTTGTGAAAATGTGAGCTGTAAGAGAAGCTTTTGAAGCATAGAGAAACTTGCTTTGACACTCATTCAATCTCAAACCTTTCAAATGTTGGTTCAAAAAACATCCCTTTTTGAGCGCACTCATTGTAGGACATGAAAAACCTGTCAACCACTTATCCCTGTGCCATTTGGAACAAATATATTGCTTATCAGTTTCTTCACTATAGCACTACCAATGAAAAAACCGGTCTCGCTAAGTCCTGATACATAAATTTCAGATTGCAAAACGTAGAAAGATTTGGAATGGTTACAATGATAGATATTTATCCCGTAGTGACCTGGTTTAGACCGATCGTATATTTTAATTGAACATCTACCTCTGAACGTAACAAGTTGCTCATCTAGAGCTTCTGAACCGGGAAATCCCGTATCCCGGGATTTCAATCAAATTTTACAATCCCGTTTCCCGGGAAAATTATCACGATATCCCGGTACTTTTTTAAAATTAAACTAAAAACCACTCTTTAAAAAAAATGAATCTCAAAAACTTTTAAACATTTTTAATTATAATGTTTTGAAATTCCTATTATATGCGATAAATTTAGACTATATTCAGTTCTAATTTCTAAATGTATATTTATACAAAAAATATATAAAAAATTTAAATAGTATGAAATTAAAGAAAAATTATTAAAGTATAATAAGTATAATTAAAGAAAAATTATTTATCAGAATTGAAGATCGAAGAAACAAAAGACTTGTATCACTTTTACGTTTTCTACAAAACTAAAGTTACACGAATCCCCAAGATTCTTTGTTAAAATACTCAACTTTTGAAGAAATCGTTCAATTTGGCGCTGATATTTTCAAAAGTTTATATCCAAATTACTTTTCAAATACTGATTCTGAAGAAAAAAGTGCGATCTAAACTACATCACTGCTAAAACTGATGACAAAAATAAATGTTCTCTTACTGAAAGCATGAACAGAGAAATTCAAGCTTTTATGAAGTGTAATAAAAACGAGAATCATATTTCAATAGAGGAAAATCTTAATGATTTAAAGTTCAAAAAAAGCTATGGCTTACCAGAAGCCCTAGTTCTTCTGAAATCCGCATTAGATTCAATCAAGCCTTCTTCCTGCGAATGTGAAAGAAATTTTTCTCTAGTGAATGATTTTCTTTCAAAAAAAAGGCAAAGCAAGAATGAAGGATTAAATGCCTTAGTTTTTTTGAAAGTTTTTTTTTTACATAAAAAGTCACTTTAATTATTTTCAATGTTTCAATAAAATTTTTTGTCTTTTTTGCGTATCAAAACTTAATTTATCAATTTTATAAATAAATATCATGAATTTTCATTTAAAAGCATATAATAGAAATAACTTTTTTTTAAATAAAAAACTAAATTCTAAAAACTTTGACCTTCCCGGGAAAATTTTTTTTTATTCCCGATTCCCGGGAATCCAATTTTTCCGGGAAAACAGAATCTCTAATTGTAACACATTCATTAGGGCAGTAATATTTTGAAAATACTTCTGAAAAATGTTAGGTCTTTCTTCCTTTTTCTTTTGCCGACTAGAGTCTTATCAAAAGCTTTTAGAATGATGTTCTATTCTTTCATTCTTAGTACATGGCCATACCACCTTAGTTTGCTTCTTTCTATAACACTTAAAACACTAAAGGTTACTAGGCTACGTCTTCTGACTTCTTCATTTTTTATGTGATCTTTCAAAGATATTCCTAGTAATTTCCTCAATATATTCAATTAGTTAGACATTCTGTTCCATAAGTCAAAAACGGTATGATGATTGTTGTTTATATTCTACCTTTAATTTCAGTGGGATTCTTTTATCGTACATCACAGGTTTCATTTCTTTCCACTTCATCCAGCTCGCATTTATTCTTGCTTGCACTTCTTTCTCACAAGTCCCATTCTCTGCAATTTGAGCAACCAAATACTTGAAACTACTCACTCGGTTCAATCTTTTTCCATTCGGGTCTACAACTTAAACTGATACATTTCTACTTCTACTACATACCATGGTTTCAGTTTTGTTAACATTTACCTTTAAACCTACTTTTTTCTAGACACGTTTGCGGACTATTCTATTTTGTAGCTTTTTTTACTGTCGGGCGGAATCATCAGCAAAAAGCAACTTCCAAAGTTCTTCTGCTCTGAGCTCTTCAGAAACTACATCTAAAATGATGGTAAACAAAAGTGGGCTCAAAGCCCTTCTGTCCCTTTCTCTTTCTCTGCTAAAACTCAATCATTCAAGCTCTCTTCTCTCAATCTCTCATTCAAGTTCTCTTCTTTCACTCAAGCTCTCTTCTCTTGTTTAAGCTCTCCTATCTACTTCAGCCCTCTTCTCTCCAGTAGCGTGGCTAGGCTGTGGCATGAGGGGCCGTGCCCCTCCCTCCCCCATGTACCTCATGGTGCCCCAATGCACCTTATGCGATATCAGTTTTCGAAAATTTTTACAATGAAAGGATCAAGAAAGTATATATAATATTGCTCACGTTTTTTAAGTTTTTAAATTGTGCTCACCCCCCCCCCCCCCATCAACTTTTTTCTGGCTACGGCACTGCTTTTTTCTAATTTATATTTTGAGTTAAATTAAAAAAATTCTATTTTATCTCATTAGAAACTAGTTTTTAGCGGAATATAAGTTCAATATTTTCAGAACCTTTTTTCATTATACCAAAGTTCAGCTATTATCACAGAGATTTTTGGTAAAAATTTAGTTCCATCAATACACCAAACATTTTGCAAAATGAAAATTTGTTTGTTTTTAAATGAGAGAAAAATAGTTTTCGAATATTTTGACTAGCTATTCAGTTTAAAAGCAAAAATAATCTATTTGTTTAATATTTGAGCAGAGATATTTTTTATAATGTTCGATTGTTAAATTTTGTAAGTAACACTGAATATAATTAATTAGATCATTTTTTAAGAAAATTTATTGATTATTATAAAAATATAACATCGAAACAAAATGTTTCAGTTGTTAAAAATGTACTTGATCTATTTATGATAGCTGACAGAAATAGTCAAAAAAACGCAATGATTTTCTTGTTCTCGTATACTATGATTTATATTAGTTTAAATGGTTTATTTATGATTTTGTGTTCTTAAACTTAAATAATTTTATGAAAAGTGATTAAACTGCCTTTTTTGTATACTATCAATCTCATTTTTTATGCCTCCTATTATATTGAAATTATTCTGAGAATAGACAGTTTTATTTTAAAATAGCAAAAATTGCTTTATTAGTTTATTTTGTCTCCTTTCTCTCTTATTTTAATTATGTAGCAAATTTTAAAACTTTGAGTAAAAGGTACCGTGGGTGTGCTTTCATTGACAAGGCACTGATGTCAAACTATGAACAAATTGGTATCGATGGAGAATCGAATCCAGAGGCTTCCTTACTGAGTCCATCATCTCAACCAACCTGCCATGCCACCCATAGAGTATGCTGTAGATTGTAGACGTCAAATTAGTTTTCAAAAAACTTAAATTATTTACTTAAATGATTACTTAAAATTTTTTAGTTTTTGTTGAACTCTATAACTTTTTTCTTTAAAAGTTATTGTAAAAGGCAAATCATTGTAAAATGTTAAAAGTTATTTTACTTTTTGTAGCTTGCACCAATTTAACTTTTAAACTATTTTTGAATGATGCTGAGAAAAATGAAGTAATGCAATCTTAATTTATTGTTTGATTTTTGTTTGCACAATTTTATCTTTATTTTATACCCTTTTTTGAGAGTCTAACTAACTTACACTTTTTCTTATACACTAAAAACGATGAAAAAATTCTAATACATTTTTGATAGAAATTACCTCAGAAAAGGTATGTATTTGGATGTGTTTTTTTAATTTATTTTTCTCAATAAAACATTTTTTAGGAAGAAGGAACAACCGAAAATTAATGAATGATTTTTTTCATTCAATAAAATTTCCAATTTTTTTTATTGTTAATTGATATTTTTACCCCTTTTCTACACATAATTTGGAGATGGTGCGCATCTATTTGAAGTGAGAAAGAAAGAGCTATATATAAGTCCTCATTCATTGTTGACGTTAAGCTTAATAGGGTGGGGGTTAAAGTGTACATTAATCTTAATTAAGAATGAAATAGAATAAACAAGAGAGGAGTAGGAATTCAGAAAAATGTGTTGTCTTTGTTGGAAGACGCTTGAAATAATTTCAAGGATGTGCGCCCCTGAATCAATCACATTTTTTCATATAAACATTGCAGGGTGTCTGTAGACTCTTTTCCTTCAGACTACATTCACTCATATAAAACTCTCCAACCTTCAGTTATTTGTTTTCTGTAATGTGCCTGATAGACTACTTTATTTTCAAATGAAAACCCTATTCGCCCCCAAACAATTTTGGATTTTTTTTAAACTAGTGTATATGCGTTAAGAAAATTTAATTAAAATATTTTCGCTGGAAGTATAGTATTTAAATTTCACCAATTTTGTAAAAAAATATAAAGTAGTCTTATAAATTTAGGTATGCGCTGAATACACTCTGTTTTAAAGGATTGCTTGAATATTTGGTCTCCCGTGGTATTTCCAGACCAGTAATTTTGAAAATTGCAAAAAAAGATTCGCCCCTCCCCCAATACTTTTAAAGATGTGCGCCCCTGATATTAATATATGCGTAATACTATTACAGAAATATAGGACTTGAAATAGACTGCTTATAAAAAATTTCAAATAAAACAAGAGTAGCAATTGGTTGAATGATTTACTCCAAACGATAAGATAAGCAAATTTAAAAGATCTATCTTTTTTCCAGCAAACTACAGTGTTAAGCCATGATACAAGTCTTACAACAAATTTTCGGAGCATATGCGTTAACCGGATCTCCAACTTGGCAATCAAAATAGTAAAAAATAAGCAGTTTTTAAGAGATGTGTAATCTATCAACTTTGATATTTAAAAATATACTCACTCAAAACATATTTTCGACATCATTGAAACACTCTCCTACGTTTACGTTGTACATTAAAATTCTAGAAAACTGTAAGTATAAATGTAAGATCATTACGACATTTTATCTTATTTGATATATTAAATCAAAAATTACTTTTGTCCATTTTTTGTGTTAATCAGTGTAATTTTGAAGCTCTGAATGTACTAAATATGAAATTCCAGAGACACAGGAGGAACGTGATTGTGCACGCGGATCCATCAATGCTTTCATGGGAAAACTCGAACCTTGTCCTCATTCTGCATTCCACAACGTAACTTTGTGGGTCTGGATTTTCTACTTTAACTCAAAATCAAGCAGAATGCATGCAACCGACTCAATGAGAAATATTATATTCCTCAACGCTTGCCAAAACTAACGCTTATATTGATACACTGGTGCATAAAAAGCAACATCACTTTTTTCACAACACTAATTCTAAAGTAGACGATCAAACAGAAGTCGTTTTAGTTTTTAATAACGGGCTCCCCATTCGCTTTAATATGTTACTATATGTTGATCAGTATATTTATACATTTTTAAAATAAATTAGTGTCTTTTAACTACTCCTTCTCGCTTACACATGAAGGCGTTATCTAGATGGTTGAACTGGATGAAGACGAAAATAATGGGAAAGAGTTTGCAAACCATTGAGCTAGATAGTTAAAAAATTAACAATTTTCCCCGATCATTTGGAGTTTTTATCTGTTAGGGTTCTCTAATGTATTAGGTGGGACGATGTTGTGCAGCGAAGAATGATTAGTTGCGGAGTGTAGAGCTGTTTATTGAAGGAGGTGTTTTCCACGAATTTGGAGGTTGCTATGAACAGTCGTATGAATATTTTTTACGTTTTGATAATATTTATTAGTGTTGAAGGCTCACACTCAAGATCCTCAATGCTGTTTATGCCGAGGTGGAAATGAGGTTGAGCTCTCATTCTCCTATAAAAATGCCTCATGCGGCAATTGCGTCTCTTAGAGCCTCTGAACAGCAAGTCTCCTGATCTGCCTTCACGTGGCGGGGTTGTTTGAAACCAAATGATGAGGAGGCAAAAGCGATTATTAGGCGCTTAAACCTTTAGCTCCAGGTAGAACAAACTCGTTAGCTCTGGATGGCAGTTGTTCTAGGAGAAGAAAACTCTGACTTCAAATTACCACTGCCTTGTGAATTGTGTAATTGGTTTTACAAAGGCTAAAGGTCTCAGGCCTGAATACAAACACTGGTTAGCGTGAGGAAGGGCATCTGGCTTGTAAAAAAATAATCCAAATTTTATGCAATGATCCAAAAATTTAGGCGGGGTACAGCACAAAGTACTCCGTGGGTGTTTCCAGTAACCTACGTCAAAAAGAATCCTGGAAAAAACTAATGCCTGTAGGTTACAATAAGCTTAGAATAGCCTCATGGAATGTAGGTACACTCACAGGAAAAGAAGACGAAATTGTGGAGGAAATGATCAAACGAAAGATTGAAATAGCTTGCGTACAGGAGACAAAATGGAGCGGAAATACCTCTAGAAATCTCATTCAAGGTTTCAAAATTGTATATAGCGGATTGACCAACAGAAGGAACGGTGTAGGTGTGATTATGAGTCAAAAATGGAATAAAAGGGTAATTGAAGTAAGAAGAGCAGGTGACAGAATAATTTTATTGAAGGTGAAAGGCATTGATGAAATTACAACAGTTTTGCCAATATATGCGCCTCAAGTTGGTTGTAGTTGAGAGGGAAAAATGAGTTTGCAGAAAAACAAGATAGTTTATTATCAGAAATTCCTGACAGTAAAACAGCTATTTTGGCAGGTGACTATAACGGTCAAATCGGCAAGGATAGTGATGGGTACGATGGAGTTCATGGTGGACACGGTTTTGGTAATAGAACCTAATACTCTTTAGTCTAATAAGGATATTAGACTTGGCACAAAGAAACGATTTGACCATATGTAACACAAATTTTAGAAAGAAGGATAGTCATTTGATAACATATAGCAGTGGGGGCAAAAAAAGCCAAATAGACTTCTTTCTGGTCAAACAGGGAAAAATAAAATGTGTCAAGAATTGGAAAGTTATCCCTGGAAGTGACATTGTATCACAACATAGATTTGTTATAATTGATGTTTATTACTAAAGAGAAAAAACGAAAAGTTATGAAGATAGGTAGATTTGAGACATGGCTACTCGAAGATAAAAAAAATCAGGAAAGATAGGAGAAAATAGTTGAGAAAAGTTTAATGGAAAAACAAATAGATGAAGATGTTGAAGAAATGTGGAGTCACCTCAAAAACAGTTTGTTGGTTGCAAGTAAGGAGGTACTGGGTAAAACAAAAAAAGGTAAGAAAAATCAAAAAGAAACATGGTGGTGGAAGGAGGAGGTTAGAGAAGTATTGAAAGATAAAAAGTTAGCTCTCAAGAAATGGCAGAAAAGTAAGTCAGAAGAGGATAAACAGATATATAGAATTAAGAAGAGAGAAGCAAAAATGCCGATCTCTGAATTGAAAGCAAATGAAACAGAAAAAATGTACAAATCACTGGGGAATAAAGACGGGGAACAAGCAAATTTTCAAAATTGCAAAGTCAATTTTATTCAAGGATGAGGAAATTGAGAACAGATGGAAAGAGTACTCTGAGGAGCTACTAAATGTCGAAAATAACCATGAACACGCAGATAAAGGAGAAAAAGTTGAGGTCCTGAGTTTGTTTTAGAAGAAAGAGAAGTATTGGAAGCAATGAAAAAAACAAAGCAACAGGAATCAGTGAAATTAGTATAGATATGATAAAAGCAGGCGGAGAAAAATGTTTGAAGATGACGACTAGATTGCTGGAATTCATTTGGAAGGAAGAAAGAATGGACTAAAAGCTTAATTATTCCGATTTACAAGAATAAAAGAGATGTGTTGAATTGCGAAAATTACAGGAGAATTAAATTGCTAGAACATGGGTGGAGAGAATTTTGAGTAGGCGCGTTAGAAATCAAGTAATTATAGATTCCAATCAGTTTGGCTTCATGCATGGTAAAAGTACAGTGGATCCGATATTTATAGTAAGACAATTGATGGAAAAAAGACTAGAAGGAAATCTGCCTTTATTTTGTAGCTTTGTAGACTTATAGAAGGCATATGACAGAGTTCCAAGAGATATCGTATACTGGAGCTTGAGAGAAAAAGGTGTTAGTGAAAAGCTTGTAAGGTTAATTCAGGAAACATACAGAAACTCTAAGACTTCGATTAGAACAATGAATGGATGTTCACAGGAGTTTGATATAAATGTAGGCTTACCCCAAGGTTCAACACTTAGTCCATTACTTTTTGCAATTTTTATAGATGAATCCTTGAAAAATATCAGAAAAGATGACCTTTGGGAACTTTTGTGCTGATGATTTGGTAATAATAGCAGACAGTGAAAATGAAATGCAAGAAAGACTGTTTATGTATGTGGCAAGAATGTCTCGAAGGAAAAGGCCTGAGATTGAATTCACGTAAGACTGAAGTGATGAAAGTCTGTAGGAATGAAAACGCTGTGATAAGCATGGGATCGAATTGGAACAAGTGCAAGAGTTCAAGTATTTAGGGTCATTTATTGAAAAGGAAAGAGGTTGTAGTAAGGATGTACAATTGAGGTTGAATGCGAGTTGGGCAAAATGGAAAGAAGTTAAGACTGTTTTAAACGATAAAAAGTTGCCAATGAAACTGAAGGCCAAATTGTATTTAGACATAGTGAGACCAGTCATGACTTACGGTTCAGAATATTGGTGTCTGAAAAAGAAAGAAAAGAACAAGTTGGAAGTGTCTGAAATGAAAATGCTGAGAATCATATTAAATGTAACAAGAAGAGATAGAATCAGGAATAAAGAAATAAGCGAAGAACAAAATTAATGACGAGTGTGATAGATGTAATCGAAAAGAACAAAATGAGAAGGTATGGACACGTGCTGAGAAGGGAAAAAGATGAGAAAATAAGGAAAGCATACGATAAGCAGGTAAAAGGAAAAGAGGAAGGCTTGAAAGAAAGCGATGCTACAGACAGAAAGCTTTGGAGAGAACGGATCAAAGCCATCGACCCCAATAAGGGGATAAGATAAAGAAGAAGGCTCACACCTTCTTTATAGCAATGGGATGACATTAATAAAGGAAAAAGAAGGCAATGCAGTTAAATTAAGATTTCGTACTGATATTCACTTTTGCTAAGATGCCAAAAATTACTTGTTTGTACCCATTTCTTAACCACTTTCTTACATTAATTAATTTCCTCACATACAAAGAATATTAACAAAATTTGGTAAAAACTCTTTTCTATAGTTTGAATATGAAAAACTTATAAACAAATTGTACTTTTCTGTAAATAGAGTTTTATACCTATCTCCATAATTGTACATGACCATGGTTTTTAGGATTAAAATATTTTTCCTTTCTTCGATGATTACATATTTTTTTTCAAATGTTCAATTGTTCACATCAGAATGATTTAAAGAAAGTATACACGATACAGAAGAAATAAATTCAAATGATCTAAGAAGCAAATGGAAATCAGTTTAACTGAAGTGAAGATTCTAACACAGACTTTTAAAACTTCGATTTTGCAATTTAGACAAGTTTTCCCTTTTAACGCCTCTTTATCATCAAACCAAATTAATATTAAAAAAATTTTAAATTTTCGATTATTTAAAAATACTTCAAATTAATTCAGCTGTCGAAAAATATATTATAAATTATATTTATTTATTAAACTGCTGACCTCTGCTATTTTGTAGAGTAGAGAGGAAATTGTGAAAATAAAAAAGAAATAAAAAAATTGATAATTTGTTTCAAAAAAAAGTTTTTACCTAACTTAAAAAGGTAAAAAATTATAATATAAATGAATATATAGCCATGTGTACTTGGAGATTAACAAAATCTTGGAGGGTCCGCAACGAAAAAATTTGGGAAGCTGTTTTGATCAAAACGCATTAAGTGTTTCATGACCATAAAAAATTAAGAAAATTTTTATTAAGATATATCAACGATTCAAGTGATTTAATAAAATTTTATTTGTCTGTATATTAATGGGTGTTTCTTGACTTAAGTTTGCTGCATCTTTGACTGCCTAAAATAAAATGCATTAAACACAAAGGCATGTCATGATATAATTTAAAAGCGAACAAGCAAAATGTGATACTCGTGTGTTTCAGGCTTTTTTATTATGCTAAGTAAAAACTACTTAGTCCATACTTATTTTAATTCAATTTATAACTTTTGTAAAAAAAATGTCTGTAAATGAAGCGATGCAACCAGAAGATACTAGAATTACATCCAGTGTCGGCAGTTATCTCTCATCATTTAAAGTAGTGTATCCCTTTAGTAGTGTTTCCGATAGAATCGCCCGAGACGACATTACATCAAAGAAACGTCTTTTACTTAAAAAAATACAGTTTGTGTGAGAATAAAAAAAGCATAAACTCCATGAGACCCTTAAATTTGGTATTTATCTTACAATCTTCAGTTGGATAATACTCAAATCAATTCTGATAGCATACAATCATACTATTTTATATACGCTTTTTTTCATTACTCAAATTTTATTTACAACACTATATCCATTTTCAAACATACACGTAGAAAAGATGAAAATATGTTAGTAACTTCCGTATAGTGCGAAACGAATGTGAACTGTATTGATAAAAAAACTATTATATAATTTATACACAATATGTCCTTGTTTCCCAAGAAAATATTTAATATCTAAAACTTGTTATTCCTAACTTTTCACAGCGTGCCTTGGGGGCACTACTGCCCACTTTAGGAAGTCCACTCAATTAAAATGGGATGAAGATGCCTAATGGAACTATATAAAAGGGGTTTCTATGGATTTATTTAAAATAAAGAAAGATATATATGAAAGTGATGATATAAGAATTAATTTCACTACTAGCAAACAGAATATCAGTCTCGTAAGCACCAAACTAACGGATCACATGGCTAACAAATTGCAAATATGCCTCTCCTTCCAGCCTACAATCAGATTTCTATTACTATAAATGAATTTGTTATTATTATTCTAAAAATAAAGAATCGTACAATAACTACATATGTTATAGTTGGGATGTGATGTTTGCAAAAAAATATTTACATATATTTTAGCAATTACAACATATAGCGGCAGTATGCCTCACAAGAAATTTAAAAAAGACACTGTAAAGTACAGCACGAAATTAGCCGAATTATGCTTGAAAAAGAATTCACGAATAACCATTTTTAAAATCTTAGATGTTTAGTCTAAAAAAAATAGTTTTTCCAACAGTAAACGCCCGAGTCTCCAAATATTTTGAAAAAAAAACTTCATCAGATAGTATTTGCTTTAGCCGGTCTACAGGCCGTGATGTAGAAAGATGCACTGCAAAAACTTTTTTGAAAAATTAATTTTTTATTCAAAGATTAATCAAGCTTTTCTCAAGTGTTTGTAGTTAGGATCAGGTTTAGAATCATTATTTTAGCGAGAGAGAGAGAGATAATTTAAACGAAGGAGTTTACATCGGAAGAAGAAAAAATCGTTAATGTGTTGGATTTATTAGCTAATCTAACTCACTAACGAACAAATTGATCAGTTAACTTCCTACCTATCAAACTAACTAATTGAATAAGAAAATACAGCATAGCATTCCTACAAAACGAGTGTTACTGTTATAATACTTACAACGTATAGGTGCTTATTTTTGAATTGAACAAAACGCAAATGCTTATCCCCCAATTTTAGCGTGACTTATGTGTCAATTCTCAAATTGATCCAAGATGTACTTCATAGAACAATGATAACAAATAATTAAAGTAACACATTTATAAAAATGATTTCAATATTCGCACATTTTAACATAAAAATAAAGTAAAGAATTACAAGTGATGCACAATTCATCAAATCTAATTTCCTCTCTGAGTATTCTTGTAAGATGTGATCGCTCCCAAACTAAAATAAAAATAATAGGTTTTTCAAAAAGTGGAGTTTTGGCTTGAGCAGAGGTTGTAATATACTATGCTTTTAACAAGACTATTGAGAGAATATGCCCGTGTTTATGGGTGTGTATGCGTTTGAGTGCTCATTAGATATACAGCAAACTCTAGTTTTATCGTTGTTTTCATTACTTCGCGGATTTTGATGCAAATAGCTAAAAACTTTTAGTTATCAATATTTTAGAGATATTTGCAGTACTTTTCTGCTTTTTAGGTATCATCTATTATTGTTTAGAATATTTTTAGTTATCTTTATTATTGTCTTTTTTCCACTTTCTCTTCTTTCATCATCAGTCAAGGAATGATAAAATATGTTATTTTTAAATCACAAATATACTTAGGATGTATAATCTAAAGAAAAAATTAAAGTAGAAAGGTTTTTTGATGTCATGGTAGGATGTTAACAGTGAACTGAATTTTTAATGTGAGTGACAACTAAATTTGCAATCTTGTCACTTGGTAATAATATGTAACATTGGGTCTACGATAATTGGCAAGCACTTCTTTGGAAAAAGAATTTGCAATGCTTATACTTTATACGAGTTCTTAAAGGAAAAAAGCATACTTTGTGGAAGAATCGAGTGTCTTTCGTTTCAGCAATGACTCCATCAACTCTAAGGAAAAATTGAAGCAGGACAAAAAACGAAGAAGGCATCACTCTCTAAAACGCACACACGAATACAAAAGTTCACCCCTGTTTTCACAAAATCAATAACTACATAATAGCTATATTTGAAAATGGGTATACATGTGTAAAAAACTTTATATAATTATTTAGATAAAAAGTTCCTTTTTGAGATGAGCTGTCACATTTAGATCAATTTTTTGACAGGTTTGATTGATTTTCATAAAAAAATAAATATCACCACTGAATTCAGCATATTTGAAAATAGGTATACATGTGTAAAAAACTTTATATAATTATTTAGATAAAAAGTTCCTTTTTGAGATTAGCTATCAAATATAAATCAATTTTTTGACAGGTTTGATTGATAAAAAATGGACATCACCACTGAATTCAGCATAGTTGAAATATATATGTAACATTAAAAATATTTATAAAAACTTATTAATATCTGAGAAAAATAGGGTAAAGTGCCCCCCCCCCCCCCCCCAGCACTTGAGCGGACAAATTTTGCCCAGCACTAATAGGGTTAACGATGAATGCCTTATTACGATATCAATGAATGCCTTATTACGATGTTATTAATTCGCGTTATTGCAATTATAAGAGAATTGAAGCTGAAACACTTTACCGGTCAATTGACAGGTATGGTCTTACTTGATATACTACATGTATGGTCTTTCTAGGGTTTTAAGAATGTCGATCTTAGTGTATTATTTTTAATGAACAAAACGAATACACTGCACTTAAGGCAAAAAAAAGAATAGAAATTAAAAGAGCGTCTAGTGTTATAATGACATCTTTTATCCTCAACATGCTATAAAAGTCAATGTAAAATTTTGTCACAGAAATTGTGAAACAATTTGGTACAAATTTGAATATACCACCCGATTCACTAAATCAAATACAAAGAAAACTTACAAGTCGAACGTTCATCTTTGAAATGCCATTATCACCAAGTTCATCCTCGTAAAGATGAACATCTGTGTAAAATAGAATTCTTTCTTTAATTTTAAGTTCTTCGTAATTTATTGATTCTTGAGTATTGGAGATGATCTAAATTCCATAAAGATACCAAGAAGAAAAAATAAATCTTGATGAGGAGGAATATATTACAAACCGTTGGAGTCGCATTCATGTTATCTGGATAATTGATGTTGCCCTTGAAGGAACTACAAAATGTCCAGTCATAGTTTCGTAGTAAGATGCTTTCAAATGATTTCTAAAAAGTTTTAAAAGATTAAGACTAAGTAGATTTTACCAATAAGAGAACTGCACTCTAGTAAGCTTTGCAATTTCAAAAATCTTTTAAAAAATGAATATAATTTTTAGACTGAGATAATTTAAATGTTATTCCATAAATGCTACAATATAACGCGATTGTATTTGCATGCGCTTATTTTCTTACGATTCTCTACCCAATTTTCCACTATATTTTACTTGCCCCCTTTTACCTTTTCCCACCACTTCTGGTTTTTATTTGCTTTGTTCTCTTCTTTCCACGCATATAGTTATTTCTCTTTATCATCAAAAGTGTAAATTATGAATTGAGTAAAAAAAGAGGTGGAAAAAACACTTGAAAATTTTATTAACATAAATTAAAAAGATGTAAAAATATCCTGACTAGTTTCGGCAAGATAAGGCCTCCTTCTTCATAGGAAAAATATATGAGTGTATTTATTTCATTTCTTTTTGACATTCACATTGAAAGGATGAGAGATAGAGATCACTACTGATCGTGTGTTTAGTAAAGCATTTATCGCTTTGCCCCTTCGGAGTTGGATGTTCTAGTAATGAAACAACTGCATGCGAAAGAAAAAGCTTTATCGCTAGATATGCTTTACTCTAACCAAGTAAAAGTTTTATACCATGACTCTGAAAAACTTCTCTTATATACATCTTTAGGGAACAGTATTTGGTGTTCCAGCGTCAAAAATGTCGTTGTCATATGAACTCTGAAGACCATATAGAAAGGCTTGCATTAAAAGATTCATTGGAATCAGACCTCGTTTATCCAACACTCGATTATCTGAAACCCCTTATTTGAATTATGGATTACAACGTCTCGTTGGTGTGCGGCATCGTTCTCAATGGGAAACAAAAAATGAATAAGAATAAAGCGATACTTTATCTTGTTTCCAAGCTTCCGCATACGAAACTTTCAAGGAGGAAGGAATGTTGGGAATAGCGCTTAGAGCTGAAAATGCTTCAAAAGAAATTTGGAGTTTTGAGGGTGACTGAATCTTCAAGAAATTGGAAGGAAAACTCATTTCTGGAAGCACTTCAAGTTTCAAATCTTCTGAAAACCTAAAAACTCGTGCATAAACTAAATAGTATCAATTAAATATACGTTTTCGTTGTGAGTTGGAAAGTATAGCAAATTGAAGTGTATGGGTGGATCACATACTTTTGTAATTAAATTTTGGGATCCAGAGAACTCTAAAAGAGTCAAAACCATTTCAGGAGAATATTAATTGGAGAGAGAAAACCACGATTCTATGACTCGTATAGCTAAATAGACTAACTAGCAAAATCTAAAATGTTCAGGATCAAAATATTTTGCGTTATTAGATGGTGTTTTACCTTGATTCAGAAATTTAAGAATAAAAAAGCAAGCTCGCTTTTTCGCTTTATAGTATAGCAAGTATGACATTTTATGATGCTTGAAATTATAAATAGCTTGGTAAGGATTTACAAAAAAGTCATTTCAGACCATAATGTACTCTACAAAACAAAGCAGTACACACATATCTTAGCATGCAATTTGTCGGCCTTTTGGGGAAAAAAGTAAGAATATACCGACAAAAATCGCACAATTTGCTTGAAGCATTACACTCACAATGAGAGCCGAGGATATGTGATTCATTAGAGCTGAAGCGCCAATTCAGGTAGGTAAACATGGAGCAAGATTGAGAAAGACGTAGGAAAGAAGTAAAGCAGAGATGTGAACGGGCTTTTAAGGATTTTCCTAAAATATGCAAAAAGCATTCATTCTCCAGATGCCCAAATTTAATGAAAAAATTCCTAGGTATACAAGGTCCAATCAATTTAAAGAGACGAAAAACTCTTCACATGTACCAGTAATACATGAATACAGTTGTATATGCTATGTCACATTTCAATATATTTCGCGGTTTTTGGGGAAAGCCCTTTCTGAAATAAAGTAGATATTGGAAGAGATTTGGGGAAAGTGTGAAAATATCTCTTTTAGACTAACATAATTTTACAGGCATATCATGTGTAATAAAAATTTTAGTTTTTGAGAAAATCTTAATACCATGACTCTAAAAACCATCTCTTGTATAAATCTTTAGGGAACAGTATTTGGTGTTCCAGCGTCAAAAATGTCTTTGTCTTCTGAAGACCATATAGAAAGGCTTGCATTAAAAGACTCAATCAGACCTCGTTTATCCGACAATCCATCTATCCGATACAATACTGGTTGCAACTAACTTTCTCAATGTTTTTTCCGTCCGTTATTCTGACATTCACACTCCAACATGAACAATGTCTTCAGCAAATCAAATGCAAACACGCCTGCCTGTATAATTTAATCCTACAGATAAATCATGTGGTCGTATTTTTTCGTGTGTATGTGAAAGTATGTGTTCGTGCAAAAAACCCTTGTAACTTAAAATGACGTTAGTGGAAAAAGATTTTTTTAAAACCCCCCTCAAATACGACCCCTCTCTATAACGACTTCCACGCTAATACGACTTTATTTTCTGTGCAGACATGAATTTACATCAAAATTACCCCCCAGATGCGAGCGAAAATTTTATGCTCATTGTACTGTTTAATGAATATTCTCTAAGATGACAAACTTATATTGAAAGAAAATGATGTTATCGCATGTAAGTATGTAAAAAGGTGCTTTATATGTAATCATTGAAACTAGCAGACGAGTTTATGTGAACTTGATGCGCATGAATTGTTTCTTATTGTGTCTGATGTATGAGTGTGTATGATATTAGAAATTTCTTGTTTAGTTTTATTAGAATTGACAATGTTTATTATGCATTACGACCTGTGGTTTGTAACTCACCCGTTTCTAATGAAAATTTAATTGATTCATATTGTTGATACTCAATCTAACTAACTTACCTTCATTCTGTCTTCACATTATCAACGCTTACTTTTTTCATGTCTTTAACAAAAAAACGTTTTCACTTGAGTCTGAAACAAAAAGTAGAAGCCATCGAAAAATATGATAAAGCCATGAAGTGTTTGCATATCGCTAAAGAAATGAGTGTGGGAAAAACTCAAGTGCAAAATATTATCCGGAATGGAGAAAAAATTAAAGAACTATGGGAGAATGGCTCAAATCCTAAAATGAAGATTACCAAACTGAAAGAAACAGAAAATGATTGTTTGAACAAGTTAGTATTCAAGTGGTTTTGTGAGGCAAGAAGAAAAAATATTCCTATATCAGGTAAGATAATTCAAGAAAAGGCACTTTTACTGTCTAAAGATCTGAAGTTAGAAAGTTTTGTTGCTTCAAATGGTTGGTTATATCAATTTTAAAAAAGGCATACTATCTCTTGCTCCATTTTATCTGAAGAGAGTGCAAGTGTAAGTGAAGAAACGATTGAAAATTGGTGTTCACGTTTGATGTCTTTATGTTGATATTCGATATCAATTGATGATATTCCTAGATGACATTTTCAATGCAGATGAGACGGCTCTATTTTTTCGTGCCTTGCCTAACAAATCGCAAGTGATGAAAGGAGAAAGCTGTAAAGGGGTCAAAAATAGGTTAACTGTTCTCTTATGCTGCAGCGCATCTGGTGATTGGACGTTCAGCTAATCCCCGTTGTTTCCGTCGCTTTCCAACATCTTTACTTACTATCGAATGTAAGCACAATAAAAAAGCGTGGATGAATAGTCAAATCTCTTCAGACTGGGTTAATCGGCTGAACAATCGAATGAAAGTTAAATCAAGATCTATGATTTTATTTGTTGATAATTGTAGCGCTCGTTCTTATTCTTCTTTATCGAACGTGAAGTCCGTTTATCTTCCTCCAAACACAACTTCTCGGCTTCAGCCTTGCGATGCAGGAACCATCAAGACGGTAAAATCTTACTACAGAAAGAAGATGTTGAGGCACATTTTGTTAAAAATGGATGAAGCGGAAAACGTGTCGGAAATTGCGGCTCAGGTCAGTATACTTGATGCAATAACCTGGTTGAAAGATTCATGGGATTCGGTAACACCTGTGATGATTAAAAAATGCTTTGCTAAATGTGGTTTTACCTATAATGAAGTTTTACCTAAAGAAGAAAATTTTAACATGGATGATGATTTACTCAATTTAATGTCAGAAACTGAGTGGAAAAACTTTGTTGAGTTCGATTCGGACATACATCCTATAGCTACAAGTGAAACTGTCTGGGAAGAAAAAATTAGATGTGAAGCTAAAGGAGAGCATCTTTCTGACAATGAAGAAGATTGTGATGATGATGAATTGATAGAAGAGCAAATAATCAACAAAAAAACAACGATGATTTACCTTGAGAAGATCAGAGATAGAGCTCTCCAATCACAAGATGAAACATTGCTTAGTCAAAAGCTTTCAATCACATGAACAACTCCTCAGCAAAAACAGCAAAACAAACTAAAATAGATGATTTTTTGTTAATTATTTTTCAATAAACCATTGTTTTTCCATGTTTTGTTTAAAGTAAATTAACTCGTAAGTTCCAATTACGAACGTAATATAGTAGAAACTTTATTTTTTTTTAATTAAAAATGTAAAACCCCTCTATAACGACTTCCATTGCAAACACGACTTTTTTGATATGGCTGAACGATAGGTCGCATTTGAGGGGGTTTACTGTATTATATCAAGTGAATTAGCTTTAACTATACAAGAAATAAAGAATATCCCAACATACGCTTAAAGTCAGATTTAAGATACGTTTTTACATGTAAGTCATTGGAAACAACTATGTGCAAAAATATGCCACTGAAATTTAAAACTTAAATGCATCTTATCCAAATGTTGGTCGCTAATTCTAAGTCTGAAATTAGTAAGTATTTCTATAAAATTCAAAAGAACGTGATCGACATTCTATCATGTGTCATGTTTGTTTGCATTTGCAAATTTTATAGGCATACAGTAAAAACAACTATGTGGCTGGAGTGCAATTGAAAATTGTAAATGCAAGTAGCAATTGGTAAAAAGTACTGGGCAAAGATGAAGATTTTTTAAAATATTCTCAAAAAGTGCCGCTTAACTGTTAAGAATTTAGCGTATGACTCTCACACATCCGAAGTAAGCCAATCAAAAAGGTTTATTCCCGTTACAAATTCACATACATTTTCTAATTGGAGATGCCAGATAATCGTTATTAAGAATTTACGAATGGTTTATAATCGAAAGCTAAGCTTCACTTGCCGCCTTTCTTTATAAATAAATGAATATGACTTTTTCTAAGTAAATCAAAGTATTCTACCTACACATATATTCAGTTAGTAAAACTTTTTTATATTAAAAATAAATATATAAATTCTTGGTATAACTCACCTCTGAAGGAGGAATTTGTTATGTAAGTAAAGAAAAATATACTAAGAGTTTAACTAGTTTGAGATTCGTCATGTCATGAGCCTCATAGAAAGCACGGTATAACTCTGAAAACAGAAAAGCCATGGAAATTATGTAGATAAAATGGCGCTGAGAGTTCATAAATAAAAGTCGTAAAAAAATTAATTGAAAACGTTGAGTAAATCTTTTATTTAACAAAATACCAGCAATAATATTTCGGTCACTATGACCTTCTTCAGATATATTATATGACGTAAAATGAAAGCGTGGGGTGATAGAAATATTATTGCTGGTATTTTGTTAAATAAAAGATTTACTCAACGTTTTCATGGAAATTATATTTTGTGTGTATTTTAAAATAATATTTTAAATTCAGAAAAAAAATAATTTTTTACTTTATGGAGTTTATAAATATACTAAAAAAATGAGAGCCATTTTCATTGACTTTATGATAATTATGATATCTAACAGCCTATAAACTTTTAGAAATTAATATTTTTTCGATTTTACCTAGATATCTAATTTCTTAAATTAAGTATAAGAAGGTGTTAAGATCATAAAAAAGGAATAGAATTTATCTTTTTGATAGTATGTAATGAGATTGATCCTTTAAACAAATTACAATAAATCAATCAATAAAATTAAATTTGATTTTTAAAAATTGATTTTTGATAAAAATAATTTTAGATTTTCTTGAGTCCCATAGTGAGCTTCAAACTAGTGACACCGATAATCAAAAAAAGTTCAAATATTTAAAAATTATATTTCTTTCATTATTTCGATCAAAATTGAAAATCTTTTACTTTGTATATTTTCAAGAGATTACTTTATCAAAAGTATTTTTAAATGATTAATCATTTTCGTCACAGCAACTTCTAGAATTCTGTAAAATTAATTTTCAAATAGTAACAGGCGTGTAACGCGTATAAAAGATATAATAAAATCAATTAATGAATTCTTTGATAATTTTAATCTATTGCATTAAAAAGTATTTTTCTGGCCTTAATAAAGTTTCATGCCTTTAAAAAAATTACATTAATATTTAATTAATTAATTAATTAATTAAGTTGTTTTTGGCGTTCGCACCCATCCTTTCGGATATCGTGGCCCGCCCGGAATACTGAGTCCAAGTCTAACTGGACTTTCCATCCCACTAAACACCTACCGGCCCTTCTTACTGCATAGCTATACCTTGTTATATATATTATTTACAAGAATTTATGTTACAATATATAAATACAACTGAATGAAAGATACAATCTTAACGCGAACGCTCCCAATTTGGGAAACAAATTTATTGTCTAGTGATAGCTTGATTACTAACCACGTAGAATCGGGTCGCTAGAGCACTACCTAAACGTAAAAACCTTTGAATTCTTCAGAGGAAGAAAACCAGGGTAAAAAACCTGCACGCATTAATATAAATCTATATCTGAAAATATTTTATTTCTGCTTTCTAGTGTTAAACGGGTATTTTCATCGCAATCGAAATACAATATCTAACCAACATTACTTAATAATGTAAAAATAGTAAAAATTTATTTATTTTTTTTGCAAAAGGTGTTCTGAAGGTGCTCAAACTAATTTCTTAACTTTACTCTTTTAAAAAAAAATTATTGGACATAAAAACCTAAGTTTTTGGATGTAAGAATAGCTCCAAAGTGACTATTCTAAAATATTTCTTATAGAAAGCATAGCAAAATTTGAAAAAGCATATAAAAACTAAAACTATACACTTTTTCACCAAAGGTGTTGAAATGGCTTTCAGGAAATTGCATGTGCAAATATTTTTTACAATTAATTTGCAATTCCTGTAATAGCCGCTGACGTTTTGCCTGCGAGGCAATTGAGAACGCAAATCATTTGCTATTTGTTTGTCCAAAAACTTCTTGTTTTAGAGATCACTTTACTATAAATTGTATAATTACAGAAAGTTCCCCTGTTAATAATATATTTGACATCTTACATAATCCTCACTTTATTAGGAAAATTTTTTTATTATTTGAAAATGTTGAAAAACTTTTAATATTGCACCCGGCATGAATTAGTTTTATAATGTACATGGCTCAATATATATAAATACATATTAAATATTACAATATATATATATTATATACTAACTGACCTATGCTGACCCGTAAAAAGTAAAAATTTATATATTTATTTTCTACAGTGTTCTTTAACTATGACATTTTATAATGTAAAAAACTATATTCTACCTTTGTTAATATAAAATATTGATAAAATAGTATATAAACTCATCACATTAATTATTGGTATTTTTTGGAAAGATAAAAGTTGACTGACCTCACATAAAATTATATTTTGGAAAAAGAAAAACATACTTTTTTGTAAAACCTAGCCTATGTTACCCACAAAAAGTATAGCTTTCCAATGATACCATTTTCAATAAAAAATTTTCTTTAAATCTTCGCATTATGCTTGTCTTTAAAAGTGGGCCCTTTTTTTACTAAAATTTAGACCAAATTTTTGGAAGTAAAGTCCAGTTATCAAATTTTTTTTAAAACTTTTGCAAAAATAAATTATTCTAGCGTATGTAGCAAACGATACGTTTTCAAATGATATATATATATACTAGCCGGTCCCGTGGTCGTTTCTCGCTTCGCTCGAAACAGTGTTTCTCGCTGCGCTCGAAACATAGGTTTCTGGGTAGTGTGTATATTGAGTTGCTAATTCAAATTCGCTTCGCTCGAAACGACAACGGGACCGGCTAGTTTTTTTGTTTAGGCTACGCTCGAAACATAGGATTCTTGTAGTGTGTATTTTGAGTTGCTAATAGTGTTATATGGTATGGTGATCAGTTTTTAGAATATTTGTACCTTTTCTGTGTATTTTTCTATTACACCATATAAAATACATACAAAAGGTATTTCAACCAATCAGAATGCTTCAAGCTACACTCAGACTACAGATATATGAACTCATCACACATATAAATAATTTCAACCAATCAGAATGCTTCAAGCACATACACACATACAAACTCATCACACCATATAAAAATACACACAAAACACATATATAAATAATTTCAACCAATGAGAATGCTTCCAGCGACAGACACACAGACGCTAGCTTATTATAATATAGACTAGCCGGTCCCGTGGTCGTTTCTCGCTTCGCTCGAAACAGTGTTTCTCGCTGCGCTCGAAACATAGGATTCTTGGTAGTGTGTATATTGAGTTGCTAATTCAAATTCGCTTCGCTCGAAACGACCATGGGACCGGCTAGTTTTTTATTGTTTAGGCTACGCTCGAAACATAGAATTCTTGTAGTGTGTATTTTGAGTTGCTAATAGTGTTATATGGTATGGTGATCAGTTTTTAGAATATTTGTATCTTTTCTGTGTATTTTTCTATTACACCATATAAAAAAAAGATATTTCAACCAATCAGAATGCTTCAAGCGACACTCACAATACAGATATATGAACTCATCACACATAAAAATACATACAAAACATATAATAATTTAAACCAATCAGAATGCTTCAACAAATACACACATATAAACTCATCACACCATATAAAAATACACACAAAACATATATAAATAATTTCAACCAATCAAAATGCTTCCAGCGACAGACACACACACACACACACACAGACGCTAGCTTATTATAATATAGATCATGAAAAAGAAATATTGAAAATCAGTTTATTTTTTTCTGCAAATCAAATAAGTAAAAATTTCAAAAAAATCGTCATATTAGTAGTAGTAGTAGTATTATTATTATTATATTTTAAATAAACATTTAACCCAATCATATAGTTTTCATGAAATAAAACTACAATTTCAAAGTTAAGTGTTTTGAACTTTTATGGAGAATTTTTGGAATGATGCTTTTAATATGTATGTAAAATATTTTTTGAAAATTTTTATTTTAAGTATGTTTTTTGGCATTTTACGATTTATACATTTAAATATACGAGCCTCAATGTTTGTTAGGGTGTACCTCTCAAAGTTGAAGGTGAGTTGTTCGATTCTCAAGGCTCCCAACTCTTATGATAAGCCAAGTGCCAGCTTTCAAGTTTCAACAACTTACAAGCTGCGTCAATTCAACAAATAACAACAACATTTAAGTATATAATAAGATCTAGCAAGTTGTATCCCTGGAGGTCTTGCCAGACCTCTTATAAAAAATGTAATTACTCTTTCTACTTTTCTTATTTTATTCTTTGTGACATCATTTAGTCAATCTTATCTATAAATAGAAACTCTACGTCAGCTTTCGGATCTGTTTTAGATCTAAAAGTTACGTCATTAAAAATCAATCAATCAAATTATTCTAAATTTTTTTTTTCGTTTTTGTTTTATTCCATTATATAATTTTTCAAAGGTATATAAAGTTCACATCTATTCTCGCTGATTTGATTATAAGTTCAGAAATATAAATTATCTTTGAAAAGAGTTAAAATTTCAATGCTAAGTTAAACTTAATTTCAAAATTCAAAGCATTTAAAATTATGAAGAATTTTTTATAAACAATAAAAATGTGACACTAATTAGTGTATAAGTTTTCTATACTATTATATTTATGATTTAATCCTTTAAAGTTACACCAGTGTTTGAAGAATTGAAAATCCTGCTTTATATGTATAAAATTTCATAAAAAGAAAGCAGTGGAATAGTTTTCAAAATACTAGTACTAAAATAGTTGTGTTCACAGATAAAAAATTTAGTTTTCAAACATATTCAGAATGAGGCGTGGATCTTGGATTTTGAAGGGTCGCTGGAAGAAAATTTATAAAGAGGGGATTTTTTGTTTAAAATATTTTTGAAAATTCAGTGCCATTTCTCTGAATTTTCTGAAATATTTTTAAGCATCAAATCTAATAATCGTGTAAAAAAATATAAAACGCATATGATTTAAAAAATAAAACAACTATTAGCAAAATATTACCCACAGTATCATAATTATTTTTTTCAATAGAGGATGAGATAGTAACATCCGACGTGGATCACTTTTGGCAAATGAATCAACTCATAATTCAGTTTGATGTCTTTGCACTTATAATGACACAACACATTCATTTTATCTTCTAATATGGTTGATCTTGTTTGTGTTTTAATAAATTTGAGAGCTACGCTCAACGGAAGAGGTTGATACTGGACTCAGCAGTAGATTTTTTAATATGGACATGATGCCTGGAAATTTCTTCATCCTCAAAGATTTTAGTGTAGCTGGAGTTCGGTAAATTTTTCGATCGTGTGAACGCATATTTCCAAAGCTCAAGTTCTTGTGAAAGGTTTTTTAGTTGAGGCATATCATCCTCATATCTTTTGATTAGTGATTTCATCTCATTATTGTAGTTGAATTTGTCTTCAGATTTATCAACATTTTTTACGAGATAAGGAATTTGATTAACTGCCTTGGTAGTATTCATTTGAACGTCTTTGAAACATTCTTCGATTTAGTTTATTAGAAGGTCTAAGTATGTAATAAAACATCTCGGGCCAATAATTTTCTGGTTCTTCTACGGGAATCTTGTTACATTGGGTCTTCCTACTGCGCTCTTTTGGGGTAGTTATTCATTCGGATGATTCCGAAATTATATAACTTTAAAACAGGAGTCCTCTTCCTTTCTAATATCTTGACACATCTGCAAATAATTCCAAACTTGCGTATATGCGGTCACAACATTCTGACTTATGCCT
>JAUIRK010000743.1:0-144131 GCA_030549495.1 Nectonema munidae
GTTTTTACGAATGACCTCTAATAAATCCTTATTATGTGAAACTAATCTACTTGGCTCCAGTCGGGGTTGACTCACGCATCTCTTTTCTCTTTTCTTCTTCTGCATTCACTGAGGAGAAAACAGGAAGAATATGTTGTGAGTGAGTGAGAAGTTGCTGGCATTACACAAAAGGCGAGTGTGCGTGCGTACAGTGAGAAAAGGATGAGGAAATGTTGAGAGGAAGCTCGGGAGAGAGTAAGCAGCAAAAATCCCGTGATGAAAAAGGGACAAGAGGGAAGCGTAAAGCGAAAAAGTGACACATGTCATTTTACAAGTTTCTTTATCTCTCTGCTTAATTTTTCTCATCATCATGCGCTTAATTTTTATCATCATCATCATGCATAGAAAATGGTTAGCGTAGAATTTTTCCATCACCCCCATTCATATAGATTTGTATTGTAAAAACCATTTTTTCTTTTCTATAAAAATTTCATAACAAAAATTTAAAAAAAAATTTTATTTTGATATTTTTTTGCTTGAAGGTACAAAATACTTATCTGATTAGAAATTGAGAAAGAACACATTTTCTATGTAACTTGATGCTTATATATATTGTATATTAATAATAATGTAAAAATAAAATTACAAAAAAATCTAGAGCCGTTCAAAAGTTATTAAACGTCAAAGTAAAAATTGTATATATAGGATGTATGTTTGGAGGCATAAGTGTGTACAATAAAACTAGAAGGAAGTAAATTTTAGTCATGTAATTAAATTTGAAGGAGGTTAGTTTTAAACTGATTATAATATGTCGATATTAAACGAAAAATCGCTTTGGCCTCTCTACATAAGCAAAAAACATTACTTGTTATAAATTGATGCATAAAAATAAAGATGCAATATGTCTTAAAATATTGAAAACTCATAAAAAAAAAACTCTAAAGTAATAACTATTTAAAGTTATTACTATTTACTTGATTCATGGAGGCAAAAGCGATTTTTCATACATATATATATGGACGCATATATACCAAAAGTATGAATTTTACCCATCAGGTGCTATAAGAAATATTCATTGAAATGTCTTGAAATTTTAACACATTATTTTTGTACATGGAAAATGAACATATACCAAATTTTGTCAAATTTCAATAACGAGAAGTTTACTAAATTTGCCAATTTAAAACCTTACATTTATATATAAGTATCTTGGCGCAACACAGAGTCATATAAAATGCCGCCGGAGCTTTGCCAAGCTCCTATCAAAAGAAGAAGTAAACTCTGAATTTAATAGATTTACTATTTAAAAAAGTCAATTATAATGTTTTTATCTGCCTTTATTCAATAAAAAATAAACTTAGTTAGAAATGCTTATTTTACACCTAAATTTAAATTTATCTACGTATAGTTAAGAAATTGGGATCATATGAAGAATAACCACCCCAAGACAATATTTTAGTAGCAAGTGAAGAGCAAACACCCCGCATGACCCTTTTGAAGAACCACCACCCCAAATAGTTTTCCAATAATATTGTATAGAATATACAACTGAAGCAAAATTAAAAAAATTTATTTAGTAAAAACTAAAATATTAAAATTTACATTTACTTTTATACAGGAAATTGTTGAGATATGTGCTCACATAAACTAAAAAAACCATTATTGGAAAATCTTTCTCGCCACAAAAATTTTTGAAGATTTCTTTTACATCGGTTCATTTTTTTATATTTGCTTTTTGTTTATTCCAATATGATTCTATGTTTTGAGTGTGGACGCCATTTTCTTTATTTACAAAATTTTAAGTATGATTTACTGTCATATGTGCAAATCCTAATCTTTCTACATTATAATATGCTCGCCATCCATCACTATGTATAACGGATCCAGGTCGAACCACTTTCTCAATTACAGGAAGTAATGTCTTTGCACTTCTATCTTGACAATTTCCATATATCCAAGTGCAGGAGAAACCTTTTGTTAGTATACATTGTTTAGTATACGCTCGAATTTAATTATACAATACACATTTCAAAGTTTAAATAAATATAAAACTCAACTGAAGAATAGCCACCCTAAAAATTTCGCTTCTGAAGAATAGCCACCGCAGAATTGTTGGGTGGTTGTTCTTCATATGATGCAGAAATTGTTATTTAAAAAAACGGATAAAACATACTAATGTAAAAACCTAAAGTTATCTTTTCATTCATAATAAAGATAATTGGATAAACTGGAAAAAACATAAATGATAAAAATTAATTATTAAACAGTTTAGTATAAAATTTAATTTAATACTAATTAAAGCATTATAAACATCTGTACGCATTTGCAATAAAAAACGCAAGCGATAGAAAATATGGTAGTGGAGTGCAACAATAAATATTGTGCAGCAACGTGAAGTGATGAGGAAAATAAATTCTATAAGAAATAGTGGCGAAGCTTTATGATGTGCAGTTTTTCCCCGTGTTCAGTGTTTCTCCTACAACCTTCTATCGCACATGATCGCATTTACTTCTTTCCATTTCAACCAACTAGCATTTACTCTTGCTTGGACGTCTTTTTCACAACTTCCATTTTCCATAATCTGGGTTCCTAAATATTTGAAAGTTTTCACCTGCTTCAACTTTTTTCCGTGTCTGTCTTCTACATGAACACCAATGTTCTCATTTTTGTTGCAGGCCATGATCTCTGTCTCTTCCTCATTCATTTTCATCCCAAATTTTTCCAAACGCTATTACCATTTTATTATTCTCTTCTCGAGTTCTACTTCGTTATCCGCCAATATCGCTAGATCATCAGCAAACAAAAGTTCCGAGAAATCTTCCTTTCTTTGATGATTTGATAGCTAATCAACAACTAAAGAAAACAATAATGGACTCAGTGCTGAACCTTGATGTAAACCAATTTTAACCTCAAATTCTCTTGAGATTCCTTCAGGAGTTCTAATAGCGGTTCTTCAATATTTGTACATTTCCCGCACCAATCTCACAAGTTTTTCGGGAATTCCCTTTTTACGCATGCACCAATACACCACTTCTCTGGGAATAGTATCATAGGCTTTCTCTAGATCAAGAAAACAACAAAAAACAGCTGAATTTCCTTCAATTTTCTTCCCTATAAGTTGTTTTATAATAAAAATGGCATCTATTGCACTCTTTCCAGGCATAAATCCAAACTGTTTTAGGTCTATCTTTATTATTGAACGAATTCGCTTGTCTAAAATCCTTTCCATTATTTTCAGTCCATGTTCCAGCAATTTTATTCCACGGTAGTTACCACATTCTAAAACATCTCCTTTATCTGGTCCTTCAACTTTCAAAGCTTCTACAAACAACTCCTTTTCATTTTCCATATTCAAAAGTTGTTCAAAGTGTTCTGCCCATCTATTCTTAATTGTCTCTGCATCAAAGATCATATTACCTTTTTTATCCTTGACAATATTCACCTTGCCCAGCTCTTCTCTTTTTTTCTATCTTGCTTTGGCAATTCTGTATATTTGGTTCTCTTCTTCTTTTGTCTTTAAATCATCATAAAGTTTTTGGGTCCCTTCATTCAAAGCAATCGCGATACATCTTTTAGCTTCGTTTCGTACAATTCCTTGTCTTCTTTTAATTTTGTTTTTTGCCACTTCTTAAAACTATTTTTTTCTTTTAACACACTTTTCACACTCTCGTCCCACCACCATGTTTCTTTTTGCCTCATTCCTCTAGACTTGTTGCGTCCTAAAACTCTTTCACTTATCGATATCAAGTTCCTCTTTATTTGTCTCCACATTTCTTCTACCTACATCATCACTCTTTTCTTTTTTTATAGCTTTTTCAAACTCATATCTTGTTCCACTTTCTTTCAATTCTTCAATTTTTCATTCTTTTGAATATTTTGCTTATATCTTTTATTTTTATACCAGTCAAGCACAACCAATTTATGTTGGCTGACTATATCACTTCCAGGAATAGCTTTGCAATCTTTTAAATTTTTTGCGTCTTTTTGTCTTATCAAAATAAAGTCTATTAGACTTGTCTTACCACCACTTTCGCAGGTAATCAGGTGTCCCAGCTTTTTTCTATATTCTGTATTACAAATTGTTAATTCATATCTTTCTGCCATTTGTAAAATTCTTTCACCGTCTTCATTTCTTTTTCCATACCCATGCCCTCCGTGTGTATTATTGAAGCCGTCACAATGCTCTTCCAAGTGTCCGTTTAGATCACATAAACGTTTCATTTTCTTTGACTTCTTCAATCATTTCTTCCAACTTAGATATGAACTTTTCTTTTTCTTCTTCTTTGCATCCCTTCTGTGGTGCGTATGCGGATATAACGGTTGCCAGCTTTTCATCTCCCACCAGCTTCAATCGAATTAAACGATCACCGTCTCTTTTCACTTCCATTACCTTATTGTTTAACTTAGGTGAGATTATAATTCCTACTCCATTCTTTTTGTTCTATAGAATATTTTATATCCTTCTGCGATTTCCTTTGCAGCATTCCCTCCCCATCTTGTTTCCTGCACACACATCACTTCAATACTTCTCTTCTTCATTTCTTGTATCAATTCCAAACTTTTACCCGTCATCGATCCTACATTTCGAGTAGCAAACCTCCAATCTTTTTCTCTTTTACAAATTTTTCCAACATTCTTTTTGACGTAGGCAGTTGGACAGGGCCACGGAGTACTTTGAGATGTACCGCGCTCTTTGTTTGTGCGGATCATTACATAAGTTAGAGCAGAGTTTTCTGGCCGGATGCCCTTCCTGACGCTAACCATTTTGTTTTCAGGATTGGAAACCTTTAGTCTTTGGACTTAATAGTACTACACCAACAAGGCAGTGGTAATTTTAAATCAGAGTTATTTTCTCCTAGAGCAACCGGTGTCCAAAGCTATCGAGCTTGTTCTACCCGGAGCTGTAGGTTTAAGCGCCTGTAATTCGCTTTCGCCTCCAGATCATTTAGTTTTAAACAACCCCGCCACGTGAAGGCAGATCTGGAGAGTTGCAGTTCAGAGGCTGTAAGAGACGCATGTGCCCTTTGAGGTATTTTACAGGAGAATGAGAGCTCAACTTCAGTTCCCAGCTCGGCCTAAACAGCATTGGGATCTTTATTCTATCCATATATTGCCTTATTATTATATCGATTATTTTTTCAGTCAATTTATGCTAATCAATTGATGCTTCACAGCCAAAAATGCTAACCCTGCTTTATACTGATGATAATAATACAAAAATGGTAGTATAAAGTTGCTTGGATTTTATTTCTCTAATAATTTTGACATCAAATTGTAAGATAAGTAAGTATCTATCGACATAAATATTTCCATTAGAATGAAAGTAGGCTTGACAAAAATACTTTGCCGACTTCTTTTTTCTTGTTCGCCACCGTAAAAAAAAGAACGCAAAACAAAACAATTTTCACTTTCACAAAGTGAAAATATCCTAATACCGTATCTTTGGGTTTGTTCGGCATATAATATCTCGTCAGAACATATCCTCGAGTGTTCGTCAATTGTGAGATTCACACTTCTTTCATAATAAATATACAAATTTTTATCAAATATGTCAAAAAATTATCTAACAACAGCTATGTTTATCTAAAAATTGTCCACTTTTTCTATCCAAACTATCGTCTGAAGATAAATTTTCACCATTTCTTTCAGACGTTATGTAATGCTATATTGCTATATGATAGAAAGGTTTACAATCATTACTTTCATGAAAAGAAGAAACCGAAACTAAGTTATTCTCATGCTCTCAAAATAAGGCCGATTCAAGCATCAAATCCATCTATTTCGAATGCTCAGGCATCTTTCATATTTGCTTTATATGTGTGCATTTAAAAAAAGGTTGATACTTTCCGAAAAAAATAACTTGATACTTTCCAATTCAATTCGAGGGTTTTGTTTTGCATCCGATTTGAAATAAACAAAGTTTCTTGACAAAACTAAGGCTTTATGGAGCAACAAATATTATTACGACATCTCCATATGTTTGGATCAATTTCCCATACTGTCCCTTTTTTTGAAAGTTCATACATGCTGTTGCTTTCATCATCCTCATCCCAAACTTCAGATGACTACTTCCTTTGAAAAAAATCTTGCGAAGTAGAGGAATGGTAATTGCTCATTTGGGGGTTTTGCAATATGTTTAAACTTTTCAGATACCAACTGTTATTCAATAACGTTTGATGAATTAAAGATGTTATGTCGAAGAAGAATACTTCTCTCAACAACATAGGTACTTGATGCTTATAATATTTTATTATGTTGAGCATCGCATAAAAAGCCGATCAACTACACTTGTAGTTTATGTCGTAAATTTTGAATGGCAATTGATTGATTTATATTTATGTGACGCTTGATGAGCTTCATTTCTTTCATGTAATCAGCGCGGCTATTAAAGGTCAATATTTTTGTATACATTCTAGAAAAGACTCATAAACACATTTTTATTAATTTTAGATAATGTGTTTTTTTGTAAGTTATTTAAGTCAAAAAATGTCATTTTTATTGAATCAACTTTATTATTAAATTTTTTGCTCTGAAAAGCCAAAGATATGTATTCATGTTAGAAGAGTAATTTAAAAACTGTGGGGAGCTAAAAAAAGACACAAAAAACAATAAATAGATACCCTTGAAGTAACCAAAAATAAAAATATACCTAATTAGCAATTAGGTTATTTTCTAGGTTAATATAAATTAAATTTCAATAATAAGTTTAAAAGTTCATAAATATATCTTGGTACTAAAGATAAGAAAAAGTTTTTTGACTTTAAAAAAATTATTTGAAAAACTTGATATCGTTTTTACCAAGCATCTTTGAGAAAAAACATTTTAACTCTGTTTGTTCCGATAAAAAGCGATGGGAAGTTCAAAGGCATTTGCGGTTTGCATTATTCTCTTTAAAATGCAAAGACGGGGATAAGATTAAAATGATACTTCAACAAGCAACAGATTTAAGTATTTAATGCATAAAAATATGAAACCAGACCCACGCATAAATCACAGATTGTGACCCACGTGTGTAAAGTAATTCACTACTTGCCTCT
Source organism: Nectonema munidae (assembly GCA_030549495.1). NCBI lineage: Eukaryota > Metazoa > Nematomorpha > Nectonematoida > Nectonematidae > Nectonema > Nectonema munidae. The sequence goes on from JAUIRK010000743.1 coordinate 7,017, forward strand.
AACAAATAATATATTTGGTTGGAAGTTGTGATTCATGTCTGCTTTATAAGACAAGCTATTCTATCTCAACTTTCGATAAAATCAACGTTCACATAGCATACTGTATTTCTTTGTCTTTCTATTTCATTCTTCCTTTGCTGCTTCAATGAATTGTACTACCCCTCCTTTTTTCTTCCTCTCTTCTTTTAGAATTTACTCATCTTACTTCTTCTTTTCACATTGAAATTTTTTAACAAGTTTTTTTGTTTTGAGAACGTAAAGTTATTTGTTACTTTATACTTTGTTCGAAAAAGCATTGCCATGCTTTAAAGGCGATTCTACAAAAGTAGCTTTGTCTTTCACTAAATATCCAAGGGCGTTTTCTCACTCTTCAACCAATAAAAGTTTTTCCTCAAATTCTGTTTAATTAAAGTAAAGCTTTTATATAAGTAATTATAGAAACTCAAAAAAGCATAAAAACAAACTGAAAGCTATATCTGTCAGTTTAGGCTACTACAAATAACTTTAACACAAATTTTATTAAAGCTTTTTCTTGAAGCTAATATACAACTACACAAACTAAGTCATTCAGGCATTCATCACTTATCCAACTTTAGCGAAAGGAGTACCCGCTGTTAGTTTATGCAGAAATTTTGTTTCACAATGGCAAAAGAATAATTTCAAAGTTTGTACATAAACCAAATCATTTTTAAAAGAAACTTGGATAGTGTGAACTGAGTAAAAATTTGTTGATTATTATTAAATGAGATTATTCTGAGAATATAATTGAACTAATTGAAAAATCTCAAAGAAGCTTTACAATTAAAGATGCAAATGATGCTTTTAATTCAATTAATTTTAACATTGATGAATGTGGGTGGCATAAGTTCGTACATGAAAGAAGATTTCAAGAAAATCAAATAAAAGATATGCAAATAAAACATCAAAACATCTCTCCCAGTTTCTATTTGAACTTACAAAATTAAGAGCGATCTTTTTCAAAATTTAGAAACTTGCTGACAAAAGATAGAAATTTTAAGCTGATAATATTTTTAATTACATGATTTTTTTATAATTGTGAGTAAATTTTTTTCATTTTATTTAAACTTTTGAACTCAAAATATATTTTTCATTCTAAAAAATGTACTTTTACATAAAAGAGTTGCTAGCTAAGTAGAGAGTTTTTAAATCGGTTTCTTTTATAAACTTTTCAATATTTTTTGAGTTAAAAGTCCATTTTTCAAATTTATTAAGTCAATTTTCTGTTTGCCCTGAATTAGAGATTCATTATCCTAACCCTAATTTAAGCTATTTTAGCTTTGCAGACGATCTGACAATTAAGTCCCCATTTTTTGCTTTTAAAATAAAGTGCATTGAAAAAATTATCCAGAAAGAATTTCAAAATTTATTAAACTTTTTTTCAATGAATAATCATATAAACCTGAAAACATATAGTTTATTGTTTGAAGTTGTAGACAATATTCAATTGTTAGGTTTAATAATAGATAATAAATTAACTTGGGAAAATCATATTTCATGTGTGAATGCAAAGCTTTCTAGAGTGATTGGAATTTTAAAGGCTATTAGAAGTTCACTCCCAAATTATTTTATATAATTCCTCTTTTCTACCATATATCAATTATTGTATATTATTATTATGGGGACATTGTAATCTTTTCTTGCCAGACCTTATTATATATTTAAATATAAAATTCGTAAAATGCTAAAAAAACATATTTAAAATAAAAATAGTTTGAATACATATTGAACGCACCATTTCAAAAATTCTACACAAAAGTTCAAACCACTTAACTTTAAAATTGGGGTTTTATTTTATGAAAACTATATGATATACATAGTTTCTAATATATATCTTATGACATTTCATCACACGACACTTCATCACACGACAGTTCATCATACGACATTTCATCATAACGACACATCATCATATGCATGCGTTGTTTGTTGTAAAGGATTAAAAGTTTATTATACAATATTAATCCATATAGGAAGTATTAGAGCATATAGAAGCTGACAAATTTTACCTGTGTATGATGTAGATAATCTTCTTAAATTTTTATGCCCCTTCTGTTCACCAACACTTCCTTGTTAGTTTTTTTCTTTTTGAAAATAACTTTAACTTTATTTTCTTTTTCCTTTCTGTTTATTCTCTGTTGCTTAAATCATAAAGTTTTTAATAAAGTTTTTGCACATGAAAAATAATTATAATGGAAAACAATACAATTGAATATTTCTATAATTTTGGAACAACTTCTAAAGGAAAAGAAACCGTGATATTGAAAAATTGCGAATATTATAAACATCAAGAAAACAAAGATACCTCTATTCGTTGGCGATGTGTAGAGTATCAAAAAAACACGTTTATTACAACTTTAGGGAAGCGTGTGATTTCTTTACCAAACCTGAGCATTCCCATTATTTGGACAGAGAAAAAATGAGCCCTAAATTAGCCGTAAATACAATGAATATTGCAATGAAAGAAGTTGGAGCAGCTCCTATGATTGTTGCTGGCGAATTTTCCCAAAATGTATCTACTTCAGCTATGATGCAAATACCAAAAAACCAAGTCCATTCAAACGTTACAACGATCTAAAAAAAGGTTCAATGCTTCATCAGTTTTGCCAACCTCAACGAATTTTGAAGTTACAGGCAAGTTTCGCGAAATGTTGTTGTATGATTGGGGCATTGACGACACAGAAAGATTTCTTATATTTGGACATAGTGAAGTTGTATCTTGTTTGTCTCGTGCCAAAATTTGGATTGCTGATGGAGCATTCAAGGTTGTACCTTCCTTATTTTATCAAGTATACTCTCTTCATTTTCAATTTGGAGAAGGGCGCAATCCAGCTGGAATGTATGCTCTTTTGAAGTCAAAATCAAAGAACAAAAGGTACTTTCTTTAGTACCAACAAATTTGGTTGAAAATGCTTTTGATACATTAGCAGAGCATATGCCGGAAAATGAAAAAATTAATCAACTTCTAACATACTTCGAAAACACGTATATTAGGGGCAGATATAGAAGAAATGGAGCAGCAAGAAATCCACTTTTTCCTATTGCAAAATGGAATCATTCGAAAATTGTGTGGAAAGAGTCGCTTGAACTACAAATGCCGTAGAACTACAAATGCAATTTTTGTTTCAGTGCAGCCACGCAACGATTTGGAATTTCCTAAATGGTATTTTTTCAACGTTTAAACTTAATGCAAGGAATTACTGGTGTTACTCTACCGGCCAATAAGAAATATCTCTCAGTCAAAGAGAAGATCAAATGCCTAACTAGTCAATTTGGACAATCTGATATCATATCATACCTTAGAGCTGTTCAATATTCTGCCTGTAAGTAGTTTGTTTTCAACAATAAAATGTTTTATTTTTCGTTATTATCTTTCTTATGGTTTTTTGAGGTAAATAAAATGATAATACTCTCATTGTTGAAATTTCATGTTTAAATTTAATATGAATAAATTAAATAAAAGAGAAAGAGTTCATGTGTTTTTCATCATTTTTCATTACTGGAGTAAGGTTTTTTTTTAGGGATGTACCATCATCATCATCATCCATTCGCTCTAATGAGCAGGTCTTTGTCCTGGCGAGCCAAGGTCGACCTTGAATTTGCAGCCACGTCTCCATCTTCCTTTCATTTCAGCATCTTCAATCTTCAGGTTCCCTTGCTTCATGTCTTCTTTAACAACATCTTCCCATCTTTTTTTCGGTCTCCCTCTCCTCGCTTGTCCAGTGATGTTTTCATCCCATAGTCTCTTCGTTGGATCGATTCTCTCTAAGTGTCCTAGCCAACGGAGTCTATGCTCTTCCAAATACTGCTCTATATCTTCCACCCTGTCATTCTTCTAATCTCTTTGCTTCGCACTTTGTCGAGTAGAGTTTTGCCACACATCATTCGTAACATCCTCATCTCAGCAGACTGCATGCGTCTCACTTCAACCTTCACACGATTTGTATAGTCTTCCTTTTAACTTCAATGACAAAACTCTGCCGCACAGTACGTCAGCAATGTCATTAAACTTTTTCCAACCAGCTCTCATTCTTGATATCACCGTTTTTTCAATTCGCCATCTCTTGTTAGAACATCACCCAAATAACAAAACTCCTTTACTACTTCGAATTCATCTTCACCTAGTTTAACGAAGCCTTGATCTTCCACAATTTCATGATTTACCTTACAACTGCGACATATGAAATTTTTCGCTCTACTCAATGGAACAGATAAGCATGAACATCTCTTATTCAAATAAATAAATATTAATATTTTTAAGTTCATACAAAAATAGACCTATTTTTTTTTACATTTTGCATTCAAAGTCAAATTACTATTAGATTAAAATAGATTTTTGCAAGCTATAAAATGTTAACCTACCTCATTTCGGTAGGGCTATCATGTGGTGCAAGTGAAATGACCTGAGAGTGAGTTCATTGACTCGTACCTGAACTCAAAATTTTCTCACATTTCCAATTCCCGCGAGATATTTGATTAATTTTGAAAAAAATTTCAAGTGAGAGCACTTTTATAAATAAATGATTTTGTGATAAAAAAAGGAAAAAATGAAGATAAAATAAATTTTTTATAAAAAAAGGTTTAAATTTTCAAAAAGTTAACAATTTTGATTGAAAAATTTTACATGAAAATAAAATTTTTTTTCCAATTTTTATATCATCTTATTTAAAATTGCTTACATTTTATTTAAAAATTTTGAAAAATATTTATTTTTGATATTTTTTTTATTTTAACAATTTTTTAAAAAAATTTGTGTCAAAATTTTCACATTTTTTACTTTGAAAGAAAACTTATGCAGTAAAATTTTTAAAAAACATTTTAAACCATGCTTAAAAGGATGCTTAAAGAGCATCCTTTTACCAACATTTTTCAATTTTAGTTTTTAAAAAAATTCAAAAATTTTTTTAAAGCCCTCGAACAATATCCACAATTTTGCTATTTTTCATTATATTTTAGCGTGTAAAATGAAGAATGAAATATTTTTTCCAAATTTTTTTGCACATTCATAATATATAACTGATATTTAAACGTACTATAGTGAAAAAATTTGAATTTTTTTAAAATTTTTTTGATAAATATTAGAAACAAAATTTCGAAAAATTTCAAACTTATCCAATTTTCGATTTTAATATCTTATTTTAAAGGAAATTTTATACTGATTACGAAAATGTATAAATATTTTAAAGTATTATTTTAAATAATTTTTTAGCCTTTGAACTTGATAAAATGACAAAAATTCCAACTTTGACCTCAAAAAAAATTAAAGTCATTTGATTCATTTCAAATAAATTATATATTTGGAATCAGCGTATCAAACTCTATCAGAATAGCCTTTTAAATTTTTATTTTTTTTATTTTTTAATTTTTAATTTTTCAGGCCTTTTCAGCGGGCTCAAAATTATGACTTTACATATACACAACAAATTACAAGTATAGACATTTTTAAAATTCTCTCATAATTCTATTTAATAATTTCAATGTTTTATTCAATTATTTTGCATTGTTTAAAAGAAAAATTATTTTTCTTAAAAATTTACTTGAAACGGGGATTTCTTTGCGAGCGATAACAATAATTATTATTAAGGTTACCAATGATCTTTATGGATGATTTAATGAATATTAGGGGTATCAATGATCTTTAACAGGATCTAGAATCACAGTACCAATGATCTTTAACAGGAACTAGAATCACCGTACCAATGATCTTTAACTGGACCTATAAACAGAAGGACTTAGAATCCTATGTTTCGAGCGAAGCGAGAGACAAACAGGCTTATCCTAGTATATAATAATAATATGATGATTTTTTTTGGAAATTTTTACTTATTTGTTTGAATAAAAAATTAAATTTTTTCAATTTTTCTTTATCGTGATATATATAATTTGAAAGTTTTTTCGTTTGCTGTATACGCTAGAATAATTTATTTTTGCAAATGCTTTTTAATTTTTTTGATAACTGGACTTTACTTCGAAAAATGTTGTCTAAATTTTAGTAAAAAAAAGGGACCACTTTTTTTTAAAAGCACAAGGTGAAGATTTAAACAAAAATATTTATTGAAAATGGTATCATTGGAAAGCTATACTCTTTGTGCTTAAAGTAGGCTAGGTTTTACAAAAAATATTTTACCTTTTGCAAAATCTGCTTTTATGTGAGGTCAGTCAACTTTTATTTCGTTCGAGAAAATACCAATAATTAACGTGATGAGTTTATATACTTTTTTTCAATATTTCATATTAACAAAGGTAGAATATAGTTTTTTCCATTTTAAAATGTCATAGGTTCGACATATATATGTGAACATGTGTGTATCATAAAGCAGCCTGTTTATTTATTTTTTTGAAAAGCGGAAGAGTGTTTTATGTTAACAAAAGTAGATATCGCAGTTCAATTCTTGTACCCATTCGCGAGTCATAGTTATCAAATTCGTATAAACACGTGTAATGCAAGTTTTCAACATGTTTAGTTAAGTTTTTATATTGCTCATAACTTTAGAATTATTTCACAGTGCAACATATCAAATTGATGCATATTCCACGGGGCTTCATTAGCATTGTATTTACAAATAAAATTTAAAGTCTTTTATAATTTTGAATTTTTCAGTTTTCTTCCTAATTAGCAGATGAGAGGTGCGTATTTTTATATTTGGTAATTTTGAACATTAACGCTTATTACATTTTGAGAAATTTCACCTTTTATCTGTAACAATTTCCAATACAATTATAAAACTCTACTATCCGAACCTAAATTTATTTGTAGATTTTTATAAAATAATATACTACGATGGTTCCTATTCCATAGTAAGATTTTTAGAGGTTATAAAATGTTAATCTACCTTATTTTGTAGTACTTTCATGTGGTCTAAGTGAAATGACCTCAAATTATGTTCATTGACTTCTACTTGAACTCTAAATTTCACCCAACATTTTTTCCAACGAGATGTTAAAATAATTTTTTAAAATTTGTTCATAGGATTAAAGTACACTTATAACTAAAATATTTTCTGAAAAAAATCGGAAAAATATCGTTCAATTTTTTTATAAAAATAGTTTTTGTTCAAAAAAAGTTAACATTTTAACCGGATTTTTTTTAATTAAAATAAAAATTTTTTTTCTTATTTTTACATTTACTTATTCAAAATCGCTTACATTTTATATTAATATTTAAAATTTTGAAAAATATTTATTTTTGATATATTTTTTTATTTTACAAATTTTTAAAAAATTTGCATTAAAATTTACAAATTTTAATTTTGAAAGAAAACTTTATGCGAGCATTTTTAAAATACATTTTAAACAATGTCTATCTTAAAGAGATCCTTCTACCCGCATTTTGCATTTTTCGTTTCTGGAAAAATTTCTAAATTTTTTTTATAAACCTTGGAACAATATGGACAATTTTACTTTTTTTCACTATATTTTAGCTTGTAAAATGAATAATTACATATTATTTTAAATTTTTTTTGCATATTTATATAATATACACCTAATATTTATAATACGCTGAAATATTTGATTTTTTTAAATTTTTTTAAAAAATTGTAAGGGGTCCAAAATTTTAATTGTAATATTTCTTCAATTTTAAAATTTGAAATATTTCTTTCAATAAAAAAAAATTTGTAATATTAAAAGATTGAAAAATAAGATGATAATGTTAGATTGAAAAAATTTTTTTGTAATATTTCTTCAATTTTAATATCTCATTTTAAAGGTAATATTATACTGATTAGGAAAATGTATTAATATTTTAAATTTGAATTTTTTAAAATACTTTTTTGACTCTGAACTTGATAAAATGACAAAATTTCCAAATTTAACCTCAAAAAATATATAAGTCATTCTATTCATTTCAAACAAATTACATATTTGGAATCAGCGTACTAAACCCTATAAGAATAGGTTTTTACATTTTAATTTTAAAATTTTAGATTTTTCAGACCTTTCAAACGGTCTCAAAATTAGAACTTCACATATATTCAACAAATATACAAGTATTATACATTTTTAGATTTCTTTTATCATTCTGAATAAAAAAATTAACTTTATTTTACCATAAATATTTTGGTTCAAAATTTTTTTAATATATATTTGTCTTGCCAGACCTGCTTAAACTCTCACACACATACAGACAGATAGATGTGTATAATGTTAAAATATTAATAATATATATGAAGAAATATTTTTTCAGTATGAAGAGTTTTAGGAAACTCTTATATCTTATGTAATGATATATTCTGATAACCTGTACGGTTGAACACGGGTAGACAGCTTGAGTGTCATCTCCAACTTGTATACTAAAAATGATTCATCTCCAACCTGTATACTATAAGATGGTTTCTATTCCATGTACTAGGGAGACAATGTTCAACTTTCTGTTCATATTTTGCTAGATGTAAGATTTGATATATCTCATTCGGGGAGACGATGTTAGAAAAGTTACTTTAAATAATATATTTGTTAAATAAATCAAAATAAAATTGTGTAATCAAAGAGTAGGAAAATATTTTTTAAAAATCAAAAAATATGAAACTTTCTGTTCATATTTTGCTACCTCATACGATGTTACAAAAGTTATTACCTATATTTTGCACTTTGCACGATTTTAAATAGTCAAATAATCAAAATATAATTTTGTAATCAAAGAATCAAAAAATATTTTTCATTATTTTGAAAGATATTTGATACATTTATTTTTTATATGACGCCTGATATTTTAATTTCACGTTTCAAAAATAAATATTTATATTAAATTGTAAACTATAAACATATTTTTACTACACATGTGGTTATGTCGACTGATAAATCTTGGCAACAACAGCTTGGTAACCAACAAAGCTAAGAGAAACAAAGAATTTATCAAGAAAACTACCTGAGAGAGGTCAAGCGATTTTTGTAATAACACTTTGTTATTTTTGCCGTACAATACCATATTTTTTGGACCATCCAGACACTTCTCAATTTTTTCTTAAATTATATCAAGTTTTGCTATGGTCTCATAATCATATGAAACGGGAATGTTGTTTTAACACTTCAATTAATCTTCAAACCAATCTCTACGGTTCGAACGTAGCCCGATTGAAAAATACAGGTCCACAACTTCAACAAATTCATATTCAAAATTTTTGTCAGACGTAAGAAAAGCATAGACAGCAGACAGAGCATCCTTGCGAAGTTTACTTTCGCAGTGAGAGCATGAGCGTGCATGGTCAGTTCATTCCTATTTTTGAAAGACTTATTCATGCAAAACAAAATTTGGCTTTCGGCCCGGATAAACTTACTTCGAAAGCCGCATCCGGCCATCGGGAGTAGTTTGGTGACCCCTGCTTTAGACAGAACAGAGGACAAAATTATTTGGGAAAGCGATGATATGGGCGAGGAGCAAAATAAAAATAACGAAAGCGGCCATTTTTACGATGATGAAATGACAAGGGGGGAGTAGTAGAGACCCTTGGGTGGCAGTGACAGCTAAGAATTCAATGAACGATGGTAACCAACTCACATTAATATAAAAAAAAATTTTCTTGTGGACTTTTACAGAGAACATCTTTGAAATGCATATTTTCCCTTAAATTTAGGGGGGGGGGGGGGGGGTCGACTAATACACCGGTATATACGTTAAATTAGGATTTCTGTGTGGAAAATTGATTGCCATGCTTATCACAAATTAAGTTGCAAATAAAAAGTTTAGAAGCAGCGGGCCTACCACAAGTGTTGTGCGATCGGAGTTTTGTTTGGCCGGCAATTTAAAGTTCCAACAACACTCGAAAAACTCAACAGTGTAGATTTATGGGTAGTCAAAATAAGAAGTAAATGTGTAGCAACCATTATTACCTTATTTACTCACTATATGATATTTGTATTGGGACTTTTCAATGCTAAATTTATACAAAGGCCGCCATTCCCATCGTCCTTTGTACGCCAGTGCTTGTTTGGTGTCTTCCAAAATCCCCTTTCAAAAATACCAACTTTTTACTTAGAAACTCACATATCTTTACATAATTTCAAATAAAATTTGATTATTTCAAATCTCTTCATATTATTATACTTACATAATCTTTTTATCGAAATCATTTCCATAATTTGGCCATAAAGGTAAAATATATCTTTTTATCGAAATCATTTCCATAATTTGGCCATAAAGGTAATATATATTAGGCTTGTTTGTGAACTACTCTGCAAAAATACATTAACTTGAATTATGCAGCGCTAGTTACTTTTCAAATACCCTCTCTCTTAAAAAATCGTTTCTTGGATGTTTGCCGAAACAATCATTCTTCGGAAAACACGGAATGAGCGTTTGGATTTCAACAAATCGAGAAAGTGACATGGATGATAAATTTATTTAAAGAAGACAAGAGAAGTACTGGAACAGCGATGAAAAGACAAAATGAAGAGTGTAGAGCGCGGCAAACTCAGCATGAAAATACTGGCACTCGTGCAACAGAGCGTGTAGACCGCGGCTGAGGGGAGATGGGGAGCGAGAAGGAGGCGTCACTTTCTGCCCGCATTCTCAAAGTTCGGCAGACTGAGGAGCGCGCTCAGCATCTCCGAGTTTCTTTTGTTGTTGAAGCGGAAGCCAGAGTTCATCGCCTCGCAGATCTTTGACGCGTGGAAAAGAATTTCCTAAACACCGTTTAATACCCTATATATCTATATCCTTGTTATATATCTTTATTTTGTATTTTATCCAAAAAGGATCATTTTTGTGCTTTTGCAACCAAAACAGTATTTAGTGCTCCACAAGTTTATACATGAAGTTTAAACGTGTGTAACTAAGTAAAACTACTTTGTAGTGTACCAAATATTGAGTATAACAGTGGAATATGCTCTGGTCGCTATTTAGATTACTCAAGATTAACGTCATGTAATAAAACTTGGTAAAAAATTCAAACTTTATAAATATTTAACTTTTTTGATGATTTGGTCTGATGACAGGGAAAGATAGAGAATTGTAAAGACAAAAAATTTACCAAAATCTTGGATCAATATCTCATAAACACTTTACCAAAAAACTTGCAGAAAAATGTAATCTGTAAATACTTTTTCTCTTGCAAATTTATATTTTCTTTTGACATAAACAATAGTGTGATGAAAATGGTAAGGAGACATTCACCGTGTTGAAATGAGTTGGAGGAGACGAGAGTATTAAAACTAGAAATCTTCTCTGTCCTTATAGAGCGCCTTCATGACACGTGGAAAGGATGGTGGTTATCCTGACTTCACGAAGCACTGCTATAGACCAAGATTTTAATGGGTCTGTCAGCGAAATAGCTAATAAAAAGAGAGAATAAGCGCCTATTTTAATTGGTCAACTGACTAAAAACATAAGTAACGGTGAAATGAGACAAATCGTAATAATGTAGCAATGCATATTTTAGAGTAAATTATTATCTAACTAGGCAGAGTCCAGCGGATCGAAGGGGAGATGTGCGCAGAGGGGAAGGAAGAGGCGACGTGGCCAAATTCACAAGCACGTTTTTAATCTGTTACTTTTTAAAATTAAATTAAATTTTAAAGCTTTATTTTTAATAAATTGTCTTATCAATTAAACCAAGCATTATCAATCCTCAACTTTTCTGGATGCAAATTCATTATTTTGTTGGCAATAAAATTTGATCCTCAACTTATCATTTTGATTACTAGCTGGTTTTCAAATATTTTTTCACCAAACTGCATAAAAGTGCTAAATGATCTTACAATGCCTTTATAAAATGGATTCTAAGTGTTGATTTTTTTAATTATAGTTTGATTAGCAGTGATAATTCTCTTATTAATATGTGTGTTTTTAATTTGTTGTTCTATAGTAGAAATTGGTAATGTTTGCTTTTACAGTTTAAATAATAATTATCAATTCTTTAAGAGTCTAGTAAATTCGTTTTGTTGCAATCATTTTCTAGATCAATTATCGTGTTTAAGACTAATTTGAAAAGCTTTAAATGTAACGAGTTGAAAACAAAATTTAAAAACGTAGTTCTACCATGTTTTTCAACGATTTTTTTAAATTTTACACAAAAATTACTAAACGAGTATTCCTTTTTTCTTTGATCAACTGATTCATACAATCATAATGGTAGAAAAGTTTTCAACGATCACATTTATCCTTGGTGTTTTACCATTGTTCTTACAAAACTGTTTATAAATATGAATAGTTATAATGATTAATTGATCATTACAATGAAGAATAGTCATAAACAGTGTGATAGCAATGTCTTTATAGTGATCTTATAATAGAAAGTCTTATTACTAAAAATTACAATGAGATAAGTGTTAGAGCTTATATAAAATTAATTTGTATGTTCTCTCTTTTTGCAAGGAATTTGAAAGGTACGAACTAATCTTTCCCCGAATACGGAAAATGCAGAAAATGCTTCCCCACGGCGAACGGTTAGAATGTCTCCCCACGGGAAACGAATAATTTCCGGTCCTGGAAGACTCTAAACCAACTAATAGATGAAGTGACAAAAAATGATATTCGAAAATATTAGTGAAGGTCTTTTTGTATTTTTATTTACCCTTTCATAATCACAATGTTGATAAAAATGTTCAGAAGCTCTTTTCACACGCTGTACTTTATACCTACCAAGTGTAGTGAACACATTTGATTGTTTTTTGACCTGTCAATCTACTATGTGTAAATAAATGGAATTGGCTTTTTCGAGTGTATATCTCAATAAATTTTGGGATTTTATTCTGATCTATAAATGATCAATCTAGCTAGAATCGCTCAAATATACCCCCCCCCCCCCAATTTTTATTCTTGCCCCCCTCCATACTTTTTGGAAAACGATCAAAAAATTGAAATGTCGTATTCGTTTATTGTTTTCGTTTTTTTCCAGTTGTTGTATTGGTTCTGATATGGGAACAAGGCCCTCTCCGACATATTTTTAGCCCATTTAGTTTTATTCTAGATAATTTAAAAAATTTTAAATATAATTTTGTATTAATTGTTAAAATATTGGAGTTTTCGATAAATTTTCTCAGTTTTAAATTACTAAAAGTTTGAATACTAAAGTTTTTTAAACTTTAATTAGACTTGCGACCTATATTCTATGGGAATTTTTGTAGTTATAGATTGAAAACAAATTAGTCAACTGTTTATGGTTCTTTACTCAAAAAAATTTAAGTTTTTCAATATAAAAACTAGAAATCGTGCTTACAATTTTATCATAACATAAGATAATTTTATTGGCGAAAGTAGGCTGAGCCTATAAAATATCGCATCTACATAAAGAGAAGAATGACGAGAACCAAACATACTCAAACATTCTATCCTTCCAATAAATATCTAATCTATTCTTGAAAGTATTTAAAGTAGGAGCATTTACAATGTAATCTAGAAGTGAATTCGAATCATTGATCATTCTTTGGGAGAAAAACCTTCTTAAATGAGACTTTTTACAATAAAATTTCTGAAATTTATAGCAGTGAAATCTTTGGGTTCTCTTGGAATATTCAGGTAATATTTTTGAGCTAATATGCATGCTTTCATGAAGGATGTTGAAAACAGAAATCATGTCTCGCCTTTTGAATTGATAAAGTAAGGAAGGAAGGTACACTTTCTTGAGCCTTTTTTCATAACTAAAATCTTTTAATCCAATTAAAAGATGCTCACTATCCAAAATATGAATAAAACTAATTTTGTTTATATTCGTTTAAAACTTACTCAGTTTGAGAATTTTTATAAATTTTATATAACTCTATATTTTACAATCACAAGAAAATGTCTAGCATAGAAATTTGGAGAACTGTCATTTGAAGTAGATCAAATACAAATTTAGAATTATTTTTTCTTTTACTTTTTTATGTTTTTAATGTTTCCAAGTAAAAATTAAAAATATCTTTATAAATCTAAAAGTTTTTTGCAGAAAAAAATTTATATTTTTCAGTTCAATCGGCTCTACTTTCTACATTTTATTTTGCAGCACTTTTTAAGTAACGTTTCTTTACTTTCTTCATAGTAAAGGTTTTTTAATAAACTTTTGCCTATATTTATTTTTAAGGAATAAAACTCTTGATTAAACTGTCCTTTCAAAGAGAGCAAAAAGAGATTTTGAAAATAAAAATATTGAAAAACATGCGAAATTTTTTTTTCAAAATAAAAAGAATGTGCCAAGCGACATATCTCAATCGGTCAGTATGAAAGAAGACCCAAAGCATAGTGAAGGAAGTTGCCATGCACGTCCATTTGTTGCGTCCTGGTTTGACAAATATGAATGGCCTGAATATTCAAAAGAAAGAGATGCACTGTTTTGCTTTCCATGAACACATTTTTCTTTACTTTCTTTTGGAAAGGCTGATGATGCGTTAAAACTGGTTTTCGTCGTTGGAAAAAACCCATGGAAAAAACCGTGCAATTGTAAACATATTTCTTCACAGTGTCACACACAAGTCTTCCTGTATTGCATGGACTGAGTACCAACGTAATAAATTGAAGCAAACTTCTCTCCTTCAAAGTCGAAGTAAAGAATATCAAAATAGCTGAAAGAGAATCGTCATTACATAAAGACTGTCTGGAAAATAATTCTTTTGACTATAACGCAAACAATTGTCAACGACGACACAGAGAAGGTGATGAATTGAATCCACGAAATGTACGAAAATTCTTGCAATTCACTGCTAAACATGATCTAATTATTTCTGATAAAGTTAAATATGGTACAAAGAACGAAAAATACAATAGTTCAGCAATACAAATGAAATCATCTCTACTCTTGCCTCAATGGTATAAGAAAATTAAAGTTTGTCCTTCTTTTTCTGTTGAAGCAGATGAAGCAAGAGATGTTAGAAGAGCTGAGCAGTTGGCTTTGGTTGTGAGATTTTATGATGAAATATCAAATTGTATTCAAGAATGTTTTAAATCTTTCACTTCACACAAATGACTATGTTACATGAAAAATTTCATCTTATTCAGAGAGAAATGTATCCAAGAAAGGAATAAAACAACTGCAGCATCTGAGTGACACACGATGGTCGTGTCGATCAACTTCTTCTATTGAGCACAGGGTTGTCCAACCTATTTTCCAATTGGGCCAAATTGAAAGTTCCACACATTCTATCAGGCCAAATGAAAATTTTTTGAAAAAATAAATAAAAGTGAGATGCTCATGAGAAAAACGTATATTTATTAGTGAACAATTAAACTAAAATATATTTATTAATGTGATTTTTGAAATTGCTTGTTTTTAATAATCTCTTCAAGATCCAATTCAATTTTAGTGTTTTGAACAAGCAAAATATTTCAAATGCAGATCTGATAGTCGATTCCTTTCGCTGCATTTGATATTTTTCATCGAAGAAAATATTTGCTCACAGCAATATGTGCTAGCCCACATAGAAAAGAATTTCATCGCATTATCACAAATTTTGGGAAATTCATGTAAAGTTACAATCTCTTTATAAAAGCATGATAATTCTTCTTCTCTATGGATTTCCTTTAAATTTCGCCTTGACTGAATTTCTATCAGTTCTAACTGAAAAGAACTGTCAGCCTTTTGATATTCAACGTTGAAAGGATCGATGAAAATGTTCAAGTTTTGATTGTCATTCTTAAAATCTTTAAATCTAGCGTCAAATTCTTCTAACAAATTTTCTAGTAGTTGAACATATATTTTATCAACATCTGTTTTAAAATTCACTCTTTTCGAAAGTTCTTCAAAGTGTACAAAATTGTTTTCTTTGATTTGGCATATAAAAAGCCTGATTTTATTTTTGAAGCTTGTGACTCTTTCCAACATGTTTGAAATTAATTGATTTTTTCCTTGTAGTTGAATATTAAGATTTGCTAGCAAACCAGTTATATCAGTAAAGAAAGCCAAATGATCCAGCCATTTTTCGTCTTCCAAAAACTCAAAGTTTCGATTTTTTGACTTGAGAAAGAATTTAATTTCTGGTATAAGAGCGGAAAATCTTTTCAAAGTTGAAGCTCTGCTCAGCCATCTTACCTTCGTGAAATAAATAACATCTTCAAACTCACTTCCTACTTCATTTAAATAATTTTTAAATTCCCTGTGATTCAAACCTCGAGATCTAATAAAATTTACAGTTTTTACCAAGTCTGTCATGATGTGTTCCATTTTTAACTTTTGAGAGCAAAGTTGTTGTTGATGAATGATACAATGATAACTGATGATACTTTCATTTATATTTTTTTTAAAGTTAGCAACAAAGTCATTTTTGACTCCTATCATAGATGGAGCACCATCAGTTGTCAACGAAACATTGCTTGCATCATATTGAACTTCTTCAAACAGTTTTTGACTTCATTATATATATCTTCTCCCGTTGTTGTACCTTTCATGGAACACAAATCCAACATTTCTTCTATTTGTACAAAATTTTCATCAATACCTTTGATGAAAATTGCTAATTGAGCAGTATTGATCAAGGCTTTCATCTAAAGCTAAACTGTAATAACGACATTTAGACAAACTTTTTTTGAGACTATTTTCAGTAAAATTTGACATATCATCTATTCTACGAAAAATTGTTTGATGAGACAGACTTATTTCGTTGATCAAGTACTGTTTTTGTTGACAATACTCTTTAAATGCAATCAAAAGACAGTCTTTGATTAGTTCTCCATCAGTCATCGGTTTACCTTTTTTAACAATTTTTTGTGCAATCAAATAGCTCACCTTCAACCCACCATCCATATTTATAACTGTTCTAAGCAAAGAATTCTGTTGACTAGCCGTTTCTCTTTTGTACTTTTCTAGTTTACTTTTTCTCGTTTCTTACTCCATTTGAATGAATTCTTTTTTGTGTATAGTGTCGTAGTGACGTTAAACATTGTATTCTTTACAAGTTGAAATTTTTTCTTTACAAATGAAGCAAAAAATTTTACCACCAACCTCATGAACAAAATATTTTTGTGACCAATCTTCATTAAATTTGCGATTTTCCGAAGATATTTTTCTTTTTTTATTTTCCATTATATTTTTTGTGGGGCTTCAACTTTTTATAAGAAATTGTTCATCAAAATGCTGAACGAATTAAAATTTACCCCATATTTAATTAGATTGAAAAAACATTTCAAAAAACAAAAAAAAAAGAGAAGAAAAAAATTAATGTGTCAAAAAAAATCATTATATATAATCAAAACAAGTATTCAAAAAAATTTTGGTCAGAAAGTATACGTTTTGCACTGCTTATCAGAAATATTTTTTTACAGAAATTTGAAGAGCTTGAAAAGCTTTTACGTAAAATATAATTTTTTAAATTTTAAATTTTTTCTAAGTTAGTAGTTAAAAACATATAGAATTTAGAATTTAATTTTAAGATAATGTGAAAACTGGTTAGATAATCATCAAAAAAGAAACTATTATAATATAAAGTATTTGTGTTTTAAAATATCAAAATAAAAAACTTTAACAATATCAAAGTAAAAACAAAATTACATTGTTAAATACATTTATTTTAAGACTGAAACTGATTTATATACGAATTTCAAAACTATATAAAAATTTTTGATCGGGCCACGGTCAAAATTCGTTCAGCCCGCAGTGCGGCCCGCGGGCCATGGGTTGGACTACACTAGAGAATGTATAATGAAACTTTTGAATGATACTTCTTCAGATGACACTGGTGCTCGAGCTATTACTGCTCGCGGTTTAATTGCCCAAATTGATGTAGAATTTGTTTATCTAATTAATTTTTTCAGACATCCTTGGAAAAGTTCACAGAGTATCAGAACAAATCTCTTCGCCAAGAATTTATTGATATACGATTTTCAGATTTGAATGAGCAATACAGTGACAAATTGTATAAAATTTGCATCACATGTGACATTCCATACACTGTAACAAAAATGGGAAAAAAAATTTCAAAAGCTTGATGAATTAATTGTATATGAAACAACTTGTTAACGGCTAAATTCAAATAATAATCAATACATTTTAATTTTTAAGAATATTCTTGATTGCTTAAAAGTGCGTTAGATCACCGATTTTCTGATGAAGCGAATCAAATTTTACACCGCATTTCTGCACTTTGTCCAGAAAGTATCCCAAGAATATTTGAAAGTGTTTGCAAGCACATATTCTGTGAATGTAAATTACTTACATCATGAAATACCATTGGTAAAAAAACTACTTTCAAAAGAACCGAAGTTGAAGAATTTCTGTCTTTCATTTGTCCTTATAAAGCTGCCTTTGATTGCTTGTACAGATTACTTCTTGTATCTGTTACTTTGCCAGTTACAAGTGACACATGTGAAAAGTTTTTAAAAAATAAAGTTAATTAAGACTTTTCTGAGAAACTCAATAAGAAGTAAAAGATTAAGTAACATTGCACTACTTTCAATAGAAAAATTATATGCTAAAAAATAGATTTGGAAAACTTTGTTGATGAATTTGATAGTCGCCACAAGAAACGTCGAATTAAGCTTCATTAACTTCTTTAGAAATTTTTGAATTTTAATAAATAAATTTTTTGTGTTTTTCCATTAATTTAAATTAAACAATGATAACATAAAGTAAACAAAACATAGCCTTAAAAAATTTCAGATAATTTTTATGATGATTTGAAACAAATAATAAAAGAGCAGAGCAATATAATTGGAGTGAAATTGCTAATCCTAAAAAAATTATGAGATTTATAAATGAAAAATTGCCCCCCCCCCTCCTTCGAAAATCCAGAATCGCTACTGCTCATAGTAGTTTAGCCTTTTTTTGATGCGGTATACACAGGCCCCGCTATTCTTTTTATCGCCTGTCTATACTTCTATATATTCTCCATATGTGGTAGAGAAGTATTATATCTTGTTACCTGAATCGAAACGCACTTTCGCGATAAAACATGCTATGGACATTCTTTTCCCAATAAAGACGACCAACAAACAAAAGTTTATTTTAGGAAAATAGAAGTTAGCTTACAAAAATGTTGGGCTTTGAGCAATTTAAAAATGCCTTACACTTATTAGCAAATATCTTTTGATTGTGGGCATAAAAATCGTGTTACTTCACAATATCGCTTTTGTATTATCAAATAATTTCACATGAGACAAATACTTATCATTTTAGCTTACTTTATGGTAATGGCAAAGAGATATGAATTTTTCACATTCAAAGATTTTTGAGAAGTTTGTAAATTCAACGAGAGACAAAAATGCAAAAACAATATTTCGAAATTGGTGAAGTACAAAGTTGAATAGAGATTCTAAAGGAACAAAAGGAATAATGAAGTATTCCACAGCACCGACTAATCCCCCAAAATCCACCAACGTTTGCGAGAAACGCAAAAACCCCTTCTCTAATCTGATCCTAAAAAAAATAATGAAGTGTCAAGGGCGATTGTATGCCTGTCTTACTGCGAAGAACGTATCTACGAGTCGCTATTATTTATTCGTAATATTTGAGTTTTTTAGTGCAAATGATATTCTTATTTTATACATACAAACTATTGAATATTTATAAATACTTCTTTCCTTCATTTTTGACGTACGGAATATTTTTTATATAAAAAATAATAGTGAAAGGAATTTATGCAGTTTCTTTATTAGCGGTTATGAGTTAAAATATAGGTGGATAAAAGAGCCGTGACTGTAGAGTAAAAATAGAAGCTAGAGATGAGATATTTACGTTTTGAGTAAGATGAATCAAGTTTAGCCACGGACTTGTAAAAGTTTATTGTAGCATTGCTCACTTTTGCTTCACACCAACTCCTTGAAATCCACGTTTCAAAAAAGTAGACATTTTTTGAAAGTGAGAGGATTAAGCCGGTCGGTCTCCCATCATCAACTTAGATGAGTCATTTGTTAAAACTGTGGCAGTATTAAGCACACCTCTCTGGTAGAGACAAACGATTTGAAATAGTGGGCATAACGAGAAATTCCCAATATTTAAGCCCAAAAAGTGAATGGGTTACCTGGAAACTTTCTTCAGAAAAGGCCTCTCTCTTCAAGTCGTGCGAGTTGTTGGCAGAGGAAAGCGAGACCAAGAAGAGCAGAGCAAGCGAGAGGAAAATAACTTTAGCAGACATTGCGACGATCAGGCTCACGATGCAACTTGAACCTGAAGCAAAAGAATGCAAACGTGCGATTCCTCAAAAAACGAAAACATTTTTTTATTTTATTTAAAAGCCGAGAAAAATCATTAATTGGGTTTGAAGGAAAATTGTTAATGGCCCTACTTAGCTGTTAGAAACTTTTGAAAGAGTAAGCATTATCTGGAGAGTATCCAAAAATATCCATAGCCCGTCTTAGAACAAAGGATTTCTGTTTTTTTAAGTTTGTTCTTACTCAACTTTTTTAAAAGATCAATTAGTGCCTTGAAAAAGTTCTCTTAATTTTATACGCTTCGAAATAGAAAATACATTTTTGCTCGAAT
Organism: Nectonema munidae; assembly: GCA_030549495.1. Taxonomy (NCBI): domain Eukaryota; kingdom Metazoa; phylum Nematomorpha; class Nectonematoida; family Nectonematidae; genus Nectonema; species Nectonema munidae. The sequence goes on from JAUIRK010000743.1 coordinate 27,356, forward strand.
TGTCAAACATTTCGATGTTAAAGAACAGATGAAGTCGAGTTCATTTTAAAAATTTTAGTTTAGCGATATAAAATTCAAATGAACGAAAATGTCTGCATGAAAGAAACCGAATTTTAAAAATAGCTTCTTTTCTCTTTATGTACAAAGTTGGTGGGTGAAAGTGACACTTTTCTCATGCACGAGCAAAATAAAAAAGTTTTTAAACTGCATAATCCTCATGCGCTACTTTTTTCATCTAAGCTCCCAGACACAAATGTTACGAAAGCAAACATATTAACTCTTTTTGACATTCATATTCGAAAGACCTTTCATCACAAAAATAAGTTGTTCCTTCCATAATTTTGGAAATTTTGTGGAAACTTAGTATAGAATATTTGATCCTTGAAAATAATTTCTTTTAATTCGCCAACCCACAACTAAAAACTTAGACCTTATTTTTGAAACTTCATATTCTTTGTCGACTAGAGCAAAACCGTTTAACCGTATCAAAACTAGAATTTGAAGACTAAACGTCTGCTAAATTTGTAATAGAATTTTGTTTGAAGACGACGCTTTTCATTTCTTCAGACATGTGTGTGACGCTGCTTCCACTACAAATACGACGACACCCCAACATGGACAATAACACTTTACTAAAAACAAAATTATTTTAATATTAATTTGACATTTTACTTTTTGTGCTTAAACTTTAAATAACCTTACTTATTATATTGTTTGTTGAGTATTTCACACATTTCTTTACAAACCCTCGCAAGACGGATAATTTTTTACACCCTTCAAAGACGGATAATGGGAGTTTTACTCGCAATCATAAAACAACTACTTTTTGGCATTTTAGAGTTTTTTTGCTTAAATTCTCTACTTAGAAGAAAATTTAATACTCTATACAAAGTATTCTTCCGATTTCTCAGGGGTGTCTATCATTAGTATAACTTAATTTTGTACGAATGGAATGTCGGTGAAATTGTTTTTATATAAGGTGTTGGGAAAGTTGCACTATCCGTACAGTGCATCGATAAAAGCCAATTGTATTGGAAAGATGTTTATCGAGGCACGGATAGTGCAACAACTAAGGTGTTGTTCTATTTCACAATTGGTGACTTGATTTTTATGAACATCGACTTTATTCAACATTGCCACCCATCTAGAATTTATTTCCATCTTGTATTGTGATGAATATCATAAATTTTACAAAAAAGAAACTTTACTATTCAAAGTTGTCGCGATAATACAAAAAGATGTCCACATTTTTTGTACCTGGACTTCAAATACACTAGGTACCTTCCAGTGGCTGAAGAGTGTGCTGTTCGACCCAACGGGTTTTACACAGGTTCTTCAGCTTTGTTTTTCTTATATCTGGTGCCAGTGAATCATAAAATCACTGGTGCCAGTGATCTTTAAAAAGCGTTGCCACTTGGGTGAATTGTCGAAGAAGCTGTAAAGCTCACGGCATGTGTCCATCATATTGTGTATTGGTAATATTTTGCATGCATGACAAATAAAAAGATTTAAGGAATGGAGGCAACATCCTTGGAATTGGGCGTCAGGGGCAAGCTTTAAAATTTCAACTTGAACGCCAACTCTCTCAGAACTCATCGAAGGTGTAGTGTCATAAGCCTGGCCACGGCAGTGACTAAGGTCGATCCGATTTTTTTAGAGATTCTTTGATAGCTAAAACTATTTCCACACCGGTTACCCTTTCAAGATCAACTAAATCTAACAACACTTCCCGCTTTCTTGGCTTTGAAGCATCATCAACAAAGTCAAGTATCCTGAGGCACACAGATAAAATTTCACGTCCATTCGAGGTAGTTTCATCGGCTATTATAGAAAAGTGAGGACATTTTCTGATACATTCTCTGAAGTTGTCTCGGATGATATCAGCCGCAACATGTATCACATCGTTCTGAATCGTCTTACTCGTATATCGAGAGTTAGCAGGACCGAATACCAGGTGGTCATTCAGTTCTGGATACGTTTTTGCTATCAACCGTAGGAGTGCGACGAAATATCCTACATTGCTAGATAGAGGTCATTTGGTGGATATTTTGAAGGGGGAAATCTAGAAGCCTCTGAAAAATGGATAATAAATCCATATTCTTTTAATTTGGATTGTATTCCGAATGATGAAACTTTGAAAGATTATCTTATTGAATTGCGCACAAACTGTGTTTTTGAAATGCAGTTTGAAAGCAAAACTTTGGAACAATATCGGTGCTCGGCAATAGAGATGTTTCCAAGACTTTGTAAAAAAGCACAAAGTATGCCTATTCCATTTGTGACAACTTACTTGTGCGAGTCCGGGTTTAGTACCCTTTTGTCAATAAAGACTAAATCTAGAAATCGCTTGAGTGCACAAGCAGATATGGGAATTGCTATTAGGAGCAAAGTACCACGTTTTGAGAAACTCATATGCAAAAAACAGGAGCAAAATAGTCATTAAATTTGAGGTGGACTTTGTATAAAATTATTAGCTTTTTAAAAGAGACTAAAAAATTGAACAATTTTTTAAAATGGAAGTTGTTTGGATGCAGACTGTTTCACTTTATTTCCATATATTTCATTTTTGTTAATATAGTAACTCATAAAAAATGATTATGCAAATTTTTGTCGTTTTTGTATTTCAACTTTTCTTTTAAATAAATTTGTAAATTTTCATTACATAAACTCTAAGGGGTGCAAAAAATTAAATTTTTTTAGAGGTACGGAGCGTCAAAAAGGTGTGAAGCACTGGTCTAGATAGATATCTTTTCAAGTATTTCATTATATGATGTAGAAATTGCAATAAAAATAACTTCAATTGACATTTTGTATTTTATATGTAAACAGCACATCGCTACAAATTTTATCGACTTGTCAAATAGGATATTTTTCATCAGAATAATTTCAATATTTTTTATAGTAAAGCTGAGCCTCGTTTTGAAAATCGACGTTATTGTTATGAAAGGTTTTCTGTAGAAGATCTTCTGGCTTACCTAGGCTGCTTGTTAAACATGGGCCAATCTAAAGATCAGCGTGTCGATGTAAAGTTTTTATTTTCCGATAAAAATGGGGAACCTTTTCTGAAGGCAGCAATAAGCAGGGATATGTTTATTTTGGTCAAAACATTTATTAGATTTGATTATAAAAGTAACAGAAATACTTGTGACAAACTAAAGGTACTTGCACGATGAATTTTCCAAAAGTTGTCATAAGTATTGGTGTCCCAAGTACTATGTTACTATAGATGAGCAACTTGTGAAGTTTAGAGGAAGATCGCCAATAAAAGTTTACGATGCCTCTAAACCAGGGAGATATGGCATGAAAGTATATCATAATGTTGACTCTGTTAGATTTTATGTATTGTCAAGTGAAGTATATGTTTCAGGATTGAGTGACAAAAGCTATTTAAAATCTACAAATATTGTAAAAAGACTTGTAGCAATATCTAATATACCAAAAGGTTGTGGAATTTATGTGGGCGGTAGATCGTAAACTCACGGTTTGTGGAACAGTTAGAGCAAACCGTAGATTTATGCCACATATAATTCGACCTTCATATCTCAAAGATTTAAATTTGGTAGATTGTGAGAGCAAATTTTTATATACAAAATACTCTTCACTAACAGTTTGCATCCTAAAAAATATTCTGGTAAAGCATTTAGACCTGTTTATATAATGTCTAACCAACATCTTTCGGAAATTGAACTAGTCGGTAGTCAGAGAAAACCCCAAACTATTTTAGATTATAACATGTATAAAGGGGGTGTAGATGCTTTCAACAAGATGGCTAGAGATTATTCGTGCTACAAAACCTCAAGAAGATGGCCAATGGCGATTTTTACAAATTTATTAGACATCGCTGCAAATAATAGTGGGTCATTATGAAATGAAACATGCCAGAAAGGTATCCAAGTGTCAGAAAAGGTGGATTGGCTCTACATCTAACTGAAAAGGCCATGCAAATCAGATGCCAAAGTTCATCAACACGTGTTGGCACAAGAAAATTTTTATCTTTTTATGGTTTCAAAGCATCCAATCAACCAACTGCATCAAATGGAAGAAGTTATTGTTTCGTTTCAAATTGTAAACCAGGAAAAAGAGAAAGTGCATAAAATGTCAAAGGCCTTGTAAAAATCACACAGTACTTATTTGCACAGAGTGTAAAGACTCATAAACTTTCTAATCTTCAAATAATCATTTTTTTCTTTTATCTTTTCCACACTTAATTAATTAATTAATTTGTTTGTGGAGTTCGCACCCATCCTTTCGGATATCGTGGCCCGCCCGGAATGCTGAGTCCAAGTCTAACTGGACTTTCCATCCTACTAAACACCCACCGGTCCTTGTTACTGCATAGCTATACCTTGTTATATATATTATTTTACAAGAATTTATGTTACAATATATAAATACAACTGAGTGAAAGATACTATCTTAACGCGAACGCTCCCAATTTGGGAAACAAATTAATTGTCTAGTGATAGCTTGATTATTAACCACGTAGAATCGGGTCGCTAGAGCACTACCTAACCGTAAAAACCTTTGAATTCTTCAGAGGAAGAAAACCAGGGTAAAAAACCGGCACAACGGAATGTATCTTGTTCCTAAATAAAAGAATATGATTATAAAGGTATATGCTACAAAATAGAAGCGTTTGAAGGCATGCAATATCTTATATATTATTAATAAATGATATTTGATACATGTTATAGGGTTAAGAAAGATATACATAATTTAAGGCATGCTAGGTTAGGAACAATCTACCCCTGGAATTTGACTCCATCCCTAAATGTCGTCCCTAGGATATATGTTTTAAAATTGGAATGTTTAGACGGTCCTACAAGCGGACTCCTACAGAGGCCAGATTACCGACTATGCCTAACCTAGCTCGTAACATGAAACTGTTTTGGGACTTATACCTTGTGACAATCCTAAATTTAAGTAGGCGGATCTAGAACTCAGAAAAAACAGAACTACTTTTCCACACTTTTATATAATAGAGTTTTTGAGAGTGAAATAATTGTTACCATAATCAGAAATTGTAAACAAAGTAAAAAACTTTATCGGAAAATGTGGTATTTTCAAAAAAAATTAAAAATTGTAATTTTAGATAAAATATTTCTTCCCTGGTTTGATTTTTTTGATAACCAAAAAGTAAAAAATATTTTAACGAAATTTTTGTTTGCTAGAAAAATTTTACTTTTTTGTAAATGGCGTTAAAAAATGGATTTAACCATTTTTCTCCAATTTTCAAACATAAAAATGTTATCACGTTATTTAGAATAATTCTACACGCATAATTTCAAATTTACGTGTTAGATTCAATTCAGGTTGTCTATCTTTTTTTATGATTAAAATGACTTTCAATATTGCTTTGGGAGTAAAACTCCCATCTCCGTCCTGCGAAATATAATTAATGCCTTATAGTTTACTTTTTTCATTTTTGAAACAACTCCTCAATTTTAAAATACATTAGAATATCCAAGTTATGTTCATAAAAAAGACACAATTATTAGAAAGCAGTAGTAATTTTTTTCTGAAAACAAAACTATTTCGTTTTTAGCGTAGTGTTTAGATAAGACAAGTCAGAGTTTTTGTGTAAAATGTCACCACCATTGTATGTAGAGAAATTATCCGAGCATTTAGTGACGTGAATACGAATAGCGACTTTTTAGAAGCATCCAAGCGTGGTTGTATACGAATGAAGCACAACGATGAAGCAATTAACACGTATTTCTTGCAATTGCACCGTTCCTACATTCGTATACGCTCTAATTAGACAATAGACATAGAATAGCATATCAGAGTTTTCAGCTTGCCAAAGTAATCCCATTGAGACAAGTGGAAGAATCAGTAGTCCCTTGATAGTTACCTCCAATATCTATATTTTCCCCATTTTACAAAGTTTTTGAGAAAATAATGTCAAATAAATTTGCTGCTGAAAAGAATTACCTCATTTCCCCATTGCAATTTGGCTTTGTAGTATTTTATCTCTTAAAACCGCTTTCTTAATGTCTTTATCCATCAGGCGGCGCTATTGGAATCCTTTTCTCTGATGCTCGATCACAGAATTTCCCTTCATAAACTTAATAAATTAGGATTTACTCATTTTATTTGCGATTAATTACATTTTTATTTATCTGATCGTTGTCAAATAGTTTCTATTAATGGCAAAACTTCATCTAAAGTCAAATTGTCAGCAGGTGTCCCACAAAGCTCTTTCATGGTCCTTGTCTTTCCAATTTGATATCAATGGTATTAATACTTATATGCAGCAATTTTATGACATCATTCTTTATGATGATGATTTTTTTTTTCAATTTTTCTTTGCCTCTTCAGATAACATCCACTTTACTTTGAGCTCATTATCTTCGTGTTCCTCGCACAATGGATTGAACTTTAATTATGATAAAATGCAAAGGTATCTTTTTTCAAGCTCTAAAATTACCTCATATCCAAAAAAATTTCTTCATAATAATCTTCCACCCTTCGTAAACTCTTTCAATTATCTTGAAATTACTTGAACTCCTAAATCTTTTAGAATAATCACTGCAGTAATGTCCGTGGCAAGTTAAGATTTTATACTAGCTTAGTTAAGAAGCAAGCTCCTTTCTTAAACTTGCCCTCCGCATATTAATTTATTACTCCTATATACTTCCACTTTAAAAAGGGAAGAGGTGAAAGCGCTTGAATTTAGTGGCATGATAAAGATCTTAAGATCGTTTACAATAGACATCAACCTCAAGTTAACATTAAGCTAAATCGGGTATTCACTAAAACTGACATAGGTTGACAAGATGGGCAGGAGTTCCAATATTGACAAAAATAGGTTGACGTCAACTGTGAACGATCCCTTATCTTTATATTTTAACACTGTGGACTATAATCGACTACGTATTACCCTAATTTTCGGACCATTAGGCGCACTTTGAGTTAATGTTTTCAGAAAAGAAGAATGCGCCTTATAGTACGCTGCGTCTTAAGTAAGAACAAAAGTAAAATAAGCCCACTTTATTTCATAATAAAAGTATACATAAGAATTTTAAAAAACCTGATTAATAAAGTTTATCTCGTTTGAATTTTATTGTGCGCCTTATATGTGTAATGAGATATTCATCTTAATATATGATTAAGATTTACCATGGACACCTGTAAAAAAAACAAGACAGTATTCCGTGGAATATTTGTCATATGGCTTTATTCAGTCGGCATAAAATTGCACGAAGCCGATGTGTCTCATATGCTCGACAGTGCTATCCAATGATAGCATGAAACCATCAAAGCTACGTTATCATTTGCAGTCAAAACACGCTAAAAAACGAATCACGTGATTACTTTCAAAAGTTAAGAGACAAATTTCAAGGAAGAAACAAGTTAACGGATATGATTAGCAAACAAGCAAACTGTAGGGATAATGGTTTGATAGCGTGTTATGAAATCAGTAGAATGAGTGCAAAACATTGCATGGCACATACCCTCGGTGAATCTGTCATATTGCCTTCTGTGTCAATTTATCATTTGAACAAAAATCCACGTGAAATTACTAATAAACTTCCTTTGAGTAATAACTCAGTATCACGACGCATCGATGAAATGTCTGCAGATATAGAAACTCAACGTATCGCTCAATTGCGTGTAAAACAATTTGCGATTCAACTTTGATGGAAATGAAGCACTGTTGCTAGCATACGTAAGATTTTTAGGAAATAACGAAGTCTGCGAGGATCTTCTTTTTGCCAAAACTCTTGAAACCGATTCCAAAGGTGAGTCAATATTTAAAGAAGTCCAATCATATTTCACCGAAAAAAATATTCCACTCGAAAACTTAATTGCTTGTGCCACCGATGGAGCCCCTTCCATGGTTGGTAGGTACAGAGGATTTATTGTTCATATGAAAAATGCATTGCGAGAAGTTTATTGCATACATTGCGTTATACACCACCGTCAACATCTGGTGGCGAAAAGATTGAGTGGACGACTTCATGAAGCATTGACACATGCTGTAAAAGTTGTGAACCGCATCAAGTCTAGCGCTCTCAAAGATCGTCTTTTTCGAAAGTTTTGTAAAGAAAATGAAGGAGGTTTTGACCGTCTTGTTATACAGAGTTGCGATCTAAAGAAAATTGTCTTTGACGATTTGTTATTATTTGGGACAGCATTGTAGAATTTTTAAAGGAAACAGAGATTAGAAAACACCTGACTTTGTTGAAAAAAGGTATACTATTTTTTCTTTCCAATATTTTTGAAAAATTTAACTCTCTCAATCTCCTGTTGTAAGGATAATTTAATAAAAAGCAAACAAGCTATAGACGCCTTTTTAGGAAAACTCACATTGTACATTACCAACATCTCACGTCGTGAGCTGTTTCAATTTCCTGCACCTACTTCAGTTAGCAATAATTAAAAAGATGATGCCTGTGTTGCATACGTTAACTATCTGAACTTCATAACTCGTTTCAAAGACTTGTTAGAGCCTTGGTCTGGCTTTATCGAATTTGGAAGCAGATATTAAAAAATTGGTTTCACAATATCAAGCTCAAGGTTGTCATTAATTTGTAGGACGCCGTTACTTTTTTTTTAAAGAATAATAACGTTTAAATGCTATGCTGTAATTTTTAGATTGATATTTGATTCAAAAATATTAAGCCGAAAGATTTTTTGTTTATCTTGTTCAAGGAAGCCTTTAAATGTGATGATAATATAAATTCGTTTTTTTAATTTACAATTAAAATTGAAATGTTTTCCCTATTTGAATATACATATTTATACATGTCTCTTATAGATCATGGGGGTCTACAGTTTATAAGGTTATCGCTCCATAAATTCACAATAATTTCATTTTTACATATACATACACGCACAACATGCAGTCGCAATCAAATCGTGCCAATACCATAGACCCCCCCCCCCCCCGCCCAACTTCTTCTCAAAACACGTCTGACCTTTTTGAACACTTTTTTATAAGCATACTCTTGCTCTTAGACTTGGTTTAGCTTAAATTCGATGTCATCCTGACCCATTCTCTTCAATTTGAGGAGGCACAAACTTACACTTTAAACCCATCCAACAACCGTACTCACCCAGAATCTGCATTAAAATCTGTACCCTCTACTACAACCTTTCCTTCGAATCAAAATTCTATATTTCTCTACATAAATATCCCAAGTTATTCACCCCAGAACTTACAGTAGTAATCAAACCAATTCAGCCCACTAGCTCACGTCAAGAAAAACCAAAAAGTAATATAAAAAATCTAGATGTAAACTCTCAATTTCTAAAGATTCCTTTCCAAAAGTTTCTCAACTTCGGTCAGTCTACCCACCCGACTTTGCAAGATTGCATCCATCAACTGCGCAAATTGCTGCAACAGAGGTCATTAACTTAGTGACTGCATATTTAAAAACGATTCAAGCAAAATTCAAATGCTCACAACCACAATTGATCTTTTACACCATTGGTCCATTCTTCACTCAAATCCAACAAAGCATAAAAAAAACAACCGCAACTATCTTCTTTCCTCTTTCTTATGCTCAACATCCTCCATAGCAAAACCAAAAAGATTCGGTCCAACGTTTATACATTGAAACACACAATTTACAATGCATATTTATAGCTTCAGGATAAGAGTAAGGTGTACTCGAGGAAATCGACAAAACGATTCATAACAAATATTTTTTGTAAAAAAGCAAAATAAAAGATAAAATTTAGCAACGAAAGAATACTTTTGGACAAAGTATGTGTGTGTGTTGACATTTTTTAATATGCCATGCGTTTTTACAATTACAACAAAAATAAAGTATGCTCGCTACAAACAAATTTGCAACACTCGCTACACTTTCTTGTTCTCCCCTTTCTAGGCTTGCAATTACTCCAAGAGTAGTAATCGTTAACGGTGGGTGCTGCTGTGCTTCACTTGTTTTGGTGAAAACGAAAGCCGATTTCGAGTTGATATACGAGTAAATGAACTTTCATTCCCATTTTCATAGACCTTTCAGCAAAATGCTGAGCTAGATGCCTTATAAAGCTATCCCTGCCGATTTTGCAACAGATGGGTAAGCATTTCGATTAGCTTTCCAGATTAATCGGCTGTTAGACAGCTCAAATTTCGAAGCCTCATTGAATGGGTTAGGTGTGTCCTTCTTTGCTATAGAGAGATGCTGTATGATGTCCTCAATCCTCCTTCACCATCAGCAGATGTTTTAAAATCCTTGGTTGAGCTCTCAATTTCTCTCTTAGCATTTTGAAATAATCAAGATTTTTGTATTTTTTTATCGGAATGGATTATTCGTTCTAAATGGTCCTTCATTTTAGCTGGTTTCATAGCATCATTGCTGAAAGTTTTCCCACATAACAAACACATGGGTATAGTTTCTATAGCAAAGGATGTAACAAAACCAAATTTTAACTACTCCTAAGAATATTGCCTACACTAAACTTGACTTCTTAGTCTTGGTACTGGACATTGGGAGTATTGAGAATAAAGACTTTTCTCAAAATCAGGATGAGGTTTCAACACAAAAGAAGGAGCACAAACTTGAATGAAAGATTGTGAGCAGATAAGAATAAATGATGATGTGCACATTTGTGTGTGCGTCATGTGCACAAGACAGACATACGCACACACTGCACTCGAAGCATGACTGTGATTGGCGGTCATTACTTAATATCATATATTTCCATACAAAAAACTTTTTTTAGAAGTCTTCCGAAATCTCAAAAGGCTGAAGACTTGTGAAAACCCCTCATATTTTTATTCACTAACAATGAAATTTTCGAGTGTATTTATTTTCAAGTATTTTATAATAACGTTTGTTCGTGTATGATTTGATATGTCAAAAACGGGGAGACAACGGTGTAAAATTCATTGTGTTTTTCGACATTTTTTTAACTACTACGTTTTCGCGGCAGTGAAGCACCTTTTTTGAATTTTGCAAACTTTGCGAAACCCATCTGATAAAATGCAAAAGTTCACGAGTCTAAACACAAGATTTTATTTTATTAAAAATTATAACTTGACAAAATAACTGCAGGAAAAATATAACAGATAACGTGAAAATAAAATAAAATAAAGCACACGAATATGAAAGTTGAGATTACAAAATATGTATCTCTATTGGCTTAGTTAAATTAACCATAATTTCTTTCATTTTAGTTTTATTGCCAAAATTTTGAGAAACATTAACACTTATTGAGTTCGACCATGATTCCTAAAATAAAAAGCATGAGAATTTTTCTTATTTTAAGAGAGTGCTTCGTCCAAAGTGTTTTAGAATAACTGGTAATGTGATAAGAGAGGTCCAGACGGACCCTACAATCAATCCTATGACACCGTATGTGTCACGGCACACCGTTTGCGAACCACTGGACTGTAAATAATAACTAAAACCTCTACTTTTTTAACTTAAATATTTATTTAACAATAATAAATGCATGAATTTGTTTATACTGATTTTTTAGTTTTTAGAGTAATAGTTCAAAATTAAGTGTCTTTCAGAAAAAAATAATGTTGATGTTTGCAGCCGTGATGTGTGTATGTATTTGAAAAATCTCCTTTATCTACTTTTACATAAGTGAGGCTGCGTGATGAGTCTCTGGACGAATAAACTTCTCTGGTCCAAAATTAAATTTAGAATATGAATTATAGCAGCCATACGAATGTGCATAATTCAAATTAAGATTTGAAGGAAAAAAGTTGCATATCAAACGAAATTAAGAAGCTTTCAGATGAAGAGAAGAAACGATTATTGATAGAAGAAAGGCATGCTCGCTTCGCAAACTGCTGAAATAAATTTTCCTTCTTGCTACTTGAAGTCGCACCACAGTGAGATCATAAACTTTACGTTTTTTGCACTCAATAATTTTTACTACGTCAAGTAGAATGGGCGTTGCGAAAAAAGTCGACTGAGACGAAGAGCAGTTGAATAAGTACTTTCATAATTAGAATTGAAAAACATAACCCGCATAAAGAGCCCAGCGAGTTCGTTTTAACTTAGTTCTATTGAAACATTTTGTTAGGCTTTCTTCATTATTACGGCGATGTTTTTGATGTGAAATACTTGGTATTTGTTTTGCCTGTACTCCAATGAAATAAAATCTATATCGAATATACTTTATATGCTACTTGTTTTATTGTACTCCATAAATTTTATTCTTCATGTGAAATGTTTTGTATTTGTTTCTGGTAAAGAAAATTTCACTGAATTTAATATTAAAACAATAACAATGATGATAACTTAGAAGACCCTTTTCCACGTTTCTAATCTAAAATCTGCTCTAATTGTAAAAATTGCTCCGCTTAGATACCAATTTTGGATGATTAAGGATTGAAAAGAATGGTGGCTTTTTTACGGGTTCGACTTGTGCAACATTTGAGCAGTGGGCAGTGGACTGGTGAGACAGGTCTTAGTGTATTTTCTGAGGGGATGACAGTACCTAAGAACTTCTGTAGGCAAGCATTTATAAAGAAGTCGTATTTTTCATTCTTGAATAAAGGATGTTAAGGAAAGCATGTTTAAGGACTCTTTGTTGAAGGTTCTCTATTACGTGCCTGAAATAAATAATTATTATCTAAGAAAAATTGTCGCAAAAAGTGCTTCAAGAGTATCGATTAATACTCAATCTTGACAACAATAATTAGGAAAGCACTTCAAAGAAAATGCTTGTTTGTGCCGCTTTGCATCAACGAAGCAGTACGAGATTGGTCTTAATTTTTGAAGTGGTGTTGTCATCTTGGTTTTCATTTGGAGAGATGATAAAGCGTATAACAAAGCTTTCCACGTATTCCATGAAATAACAAAGCTAACTCGATATTCATAAACTCAACGGCATCCTATTCAAAATAAGTCGGCCATTAAATTTATCACATTAAAATTAAGGAGTAGTTAAGAACACACATTTTATTGCAAAATGTGAGAAAGTTGAGAGAATTGGAGTCCAATTTCCCTCGATAAAAAAAGGCAATTGCAAGAAATCCCAGATTAACACGCATTTTGAAAGAGCCAAGAGAGGAAGCAAGCCATCGCATAAAAAGTTCTTCTTTTTCAAGCACAAATACACTTGGGTTGGGTAGGAGAGAAGGCAGCATAGAATAATATTTACTAAGCTAAATTATTTTAGACAAATGGTTTTCGAAGCATTCTCTTCTAGTATTGACTAGTATTACGCCGTTTAGTACCGATGTTCACAAAGAAAAAGCAGGCGACTTCGAAAATGTATTGTATAATTTCACTTAAAATAAGAGTTCGCTTGCATTTCCTTTGCTTAATGTGAATGTCAGAGTAAATAAAATTTAGAGTGCTTGCTTACATATAATCAATCCTACATAAATATCCAACGCTTGAAATAACCACTGAAAAAGATTATGGCAAATTTAACCCTTCAAATCCTTAAGGAGAATGAAAGAAGTTTAAAATTAAAATTCAATACCATTCAAAAGAATATTAAAAATGTGAGTGTAGTAAAGCCTATCGAAAGACATCATTTTACACAAATTTTCCACCATTTATTTATATCAAATCAAACACAGAACAAATTTATTATAGCAAATTTGTTGTTTAAAAAATATTCTCTCATCAAGTATTTTTGTAATTAAATCCAACTTTCATCAAATATGTCATTTTCAATTTCAAATTTTCATAAATTTATCACCGAAACAATACTTGAATTCAGTTTTTTCAAAACTGTAAAAAAGATTAGATATTTGAAGAAATTATTACAACTTTGTCAAAGTACAGTCCGTCATCCTTAAAAGGTAGATTTTATTATCGGTAAAGAAAGTGGCATCGCAAATTGGAATTTGATGTGGGCATGGAGTGACGAACCGAAAGCAAAACACGATTATCAAAATGTTTTAGCAAGAAGAGGTTTCTTTCTTTTCAAGGGTATGAGTGCATTAATTAGGGATCATTCGGTTGAACTTTTGAACGAAACTGCTCCATAGGTAGAGCAAGTAGTTTTTAAACAAAAGATCATCTTTCTAGAAGTAAAGCAGGTGTTGTGCAAAAGTCGGAAGAAAGCAACCTCATCCGCCATTGTAAAGCCGTGTGCTGCAGAATAATTTGTCTATGGCGAAACACGCCACTCACATTTGCGTATTCGAGCAAAAAGACCATTCCTCACACACTTTTCCCTTTTTACTTAAACATAAAGAGCTTACGTGTTCTCTTGGTTATAACTTTAGAACCAAAGTTGCGCAATTTAAAGGAAATGTAGAAATAGATGTTCTGAGAATTGGAGTTGCTTTGAACAAATTAATTAGAAGCCATGCTCAATGTAGATCTGTGATTGTTGTTTTCAAGCTTTTCACGTTAACTCGTACTGTGTACACTGACGAGACAAATTAAATTGAGCGAGATGAAAGCATTTTCCATGATGTGTATCGATTCAATATTTCCCTATACTCATCATTATCTCTCTACGTCTTCTGGGAATACACACATTTTCCTAAACTGACGCATACTTCAAACAAGTGCTTTTTAAAAACTAAAGTTTTCCAATTAGATGGATATTTCATTTTAAACAAAATCATATTAAAATCAATGTAAGATTATGCAATTTTCCCTTACTCTGAGAAACATCAAATTTATATTTTCATAATAAAAAATAAACATCTTTTAGTTGTTTTGAGACTTTCAAACTTTAATTATAAGGTGGAAATTTAATGAAATGATTATTATTTTTAGTTCGTAGGTATAGAGAAAAAAGTGAGATATTTTTGGATTGCATTCACTTTTCTTTATCTTATAATCAAATAAATAATCTCTTGGTTATGGAAGTGATCGCTACAACTATTTTGCGTCTTGTGGCGTTTACTATATATTAAAATATACGTATAATAATAATAATTAGTGAGTTGGTTGCATTGCTATTTGGTGCTATGATTAAAACAAATAAATTTCTTCTTTTAAAATTAAAAGATTGACGTGTATGAAATAGCTAACGGAATCATTTACCAGCCAACCAAGAATGTATATAATCGTTTGTGGGTTGCGATATAAAAGAAGTTAACATGTGTGTTGTTGATTGAGAGCAGTGTATTTCAAGCATAGAGGGGATGAAGTTTGCAAACGTACATTTACTACTTTGGAGAAGAGCCCTGCCCAACTTATTTCTAGACTAACTAACTATCTCGTTGGATTGGGTGGCATTTAACAAGCCTGAAAAAGCATGGAAAGAGGTGAGTAGCGCGAGAGGTATTGATCAGCGGGAGCCATTTTTGGGGCATGATGCGAAGCCGAGTTTAAGTCAACTTTTCAAAAATATGAAATCTTTTCTCCTCTAAGATATTTTATATGGGGTTGGTATCAGGCGTAGTTGGGAAGTAGAGGGTGTGTGATTAGTGCTTTGCCCAACTAACAATGTATTAAATTTTAAATTAAACTTATAAAAAAATTTTATTAAACACTTTTCTCTAATATTTTTTATATTTTTTCTTTAACAAAAACTTTCACGTTTTGTGCGGGATTATTGAGAGTAAAGGATTACTGACTGCCGAATTTTCGATAGTATTTTTGATCTTTGACGCATTTTAAATATTTCTAGCAAATAATTTTGTTCATAACATTTTTGAATATATATATATCCGAAGTTATCATAAAGCATCCACGAATCTTTCCAAAGTTTGTGGTAAGCAATTACTTTTTGATTTTGACCAAAATTTGTCATAGTCAATAAAGAAATAATGTTTAAATATCAGCTGCTTGATATTTGATTGAAAAGAATTTAGCAAAAATTCAAATTGCGAAAACATTTTTTCAATAACTTTGAGAAGAAATGTATAGAAAAATAAAAAAATGAAAAGAACGACGATATTTTCTCTTTTCCAAAAGCAAAAATAAGGGAACAATTATCCTAAATCTTAAACTTAGTCAAGATGCACGTGTGTTAGCAAACGTCTTTAAGTTTGCACAAGACCTTTTTTCATGAAGAAAAAATGGAAAAAAGATAGCAAAGCTGGATTAAAAACAAAAAGGATTTATTAAGTATTTCGCTTAGTTATAAAAATATAAAATACCCTTGACAAATTTACTCATAAAATGAAATACTTCGGAAGAAACATGTTAAATTTTTGGATCGAGGGCAAAAAACGAATGCGAGGGCAAAAAATCACAATGCCAAATGAGTGTGGTAAAATGTGTGTAGGAAATAATTTTGCAAAAAAAGTCTAAATCATACTTTACTTTGAGAGGTGAGAAGATAAAAAGCTTTGTACGTGTGAAATCAGGGTTGCAAAGTTTTGCCGAATTAACCAAAGTGAAGAATATTTATTGAAAAGGCTTTATATACAACGCAGTATTGAGTGTGTGTGCTGAACACGTGAGAGAAGTTTGTGTGCACACGTTAACACTGTCTACACAAATTTAGCAGCGTGTACGTGCTCTTCGCTCACCGTGTTCAAAGATTCGATTGGCATCGATTTTGCAAGACTTGATCCTTTGTGCAAAGTTCGCTTCCAAGCAGCAGCAACAGGAAACAGCTGTGTTCGAAGTGCTCACGGCTACCCCACTTCGCTTGACTTCTCATTTTCTAGTTTACGCCATTCAACAAAACATTTTGCTGAGTGACACATTTACCATGCCATGACTTCCATGTCTTATTACAAGTTAACATTTTTAGCGTAAGAATCCCTTTTTTGACTTTATAGAAAATTTGTCGACTTTTTGGAAAAAAATTCACCTACTAAAATTATTTCTTTTTGTTACAAAAACATTTAGTTTAAAAACTACATATTACAATACTAAAAATTTATTTTTTAGCATTTTAAGTCAATTCAAATACAATTCTTTGTAAAAATTCTTTTAAACCTCCGTTTTTATCCCTTTGAAAGTTGACTTCATAAAAATAAAAATTTTATTGCTCAAAGGGGCTGAAACTATACATTATGAAAATACACACCATAAAATTTTCCTTTTAGAAGCAAATTCGGTCAACCTCGGAAACAAGAGCTAAATAAGGTCATATAAGTAAGGTGATGAGAATTGAGGAGTATAATTAACTATTATAAAACAAAAGTGAAAGAAGAAAATCATTTTATTAACAATATTTCATTTTTAGAGTAATAAAGCAATTTACATGTCAAACACAGCCTTCTTGACATCTCATTGAAATAGTTCAAACTCGAAAACTATTTTAAGGGTCGAAAAACTTCTCTCATAGGATGCAGTGCTGATTCCTATTGTTAGAGCAGTTTGAAACTCAAAAAATACTCTGGACAATTTTATAATATATTTATTGAAACTAACAATGTACAAAGAAAAGACTTTTTCACAAGCGCACTTTATCGGATGTAATTCATTTCAAATTTTTTTAAGCTTGAAAAATTGAGTGGAGAGGCTTGGAAAATTGAGTGGGGGTGAGAGGGGGAGGGGGCTCAGGTCAAAAATGTGGGCTGAAGCCCCCAAAATAAATAGGGTACGCGGGCCCTGGGAAACAATGTTTTAAAATGTGATGAAATGAATTCTTCAAAGTTGGTTTACTTCTCTTCACACGAGTATGAGTTGATGATCTAAAAAGTTAAGCCACGAAAAGCAAGGGGTAATGGCGTTTTTCCAAGTATTACAAGTAGGACACTTGGAATTCGATTAAACGTTTTAAGATTTTATCATATAAGCATAAAAAGCTGTTCGTTAAAATAAAATGCAAGCATCAAGAAAGCATTTACTTTGAAATTTTGCCTAAAGTTCAAGTCAGATTTGCGGGTATTTCGTATAGAATTCCTCAATTTGAGTAAGTCATCATTATAAATGATACCAACTTTGTGCACTCTAAAAATAATACTATCAATGTCCCCCTTCGTATTCATAAATTTCTCAATTAAAACGAGAAGAAGGTACAAATTTCTACAGTCATTTTTCAAGTTTTAAAAATTCCTTGAAGTTTTTGTCTTTTACCGGTATTATTTCTAATTTTTGAATCAAAATTTATTCTAGAAACATAGACAGAAATGAACTTTGACATTTACAGCATTGTGAAAAGACATAAAATAAATCTGGATGAAAAATTCTTCACTGTTAAAAATTGGGCAATATTTTTTTACGCAATCTAGGTGGTATTTTAGGTTAAACATAAATTTCTATTTTCAAGTATTCTTTCAAAACAAATGTTGAAAACTCTATCTTTAGAAAACAAGATGACGATAAAAGAATGATACACGGAGATTTGGACGAAGGACATTTGCCCGAATGAACATTTAGCTCACGGACATTTGGCCAAACAAAAATTTTACCAAAAGGACATTTACCCTCGCAAAGCCATCGCTGGTTCTTCACTCTACGGTATATTTGGATGATAAAATCGTACAGAACAACATACCTAACCCCCTTCAAAAAAACAATGTAAATTTTAGTCTATACTTGATCTAAAATTTGAAAAAAAGTATAAGATATCCAAATTTCAGAAAATTGCACATTATCTATTTTTTAAGATATTTTTCTTAGATGACCTTAATCAAAATTACAATTAAATCTTTACAGTCATATGAAACAATTCAGTAATAAGTCTCATGTGTCCTTAAAGTTAATTAAAAAGATGAACATCTCTTAACACACACTATCTAAATAGTGATATTTTGAATTTCATACATTGTTATAAAATTGTATAAACTAAAAGTATACGCTTTTTTAGTTATAGGCACTGCGAACAAATATATTTTCTGTGATTTTTACACATGTCTTCTACATGGGTGGCGTTTTCTAGTTTCTCTTCTTCTATATTGTAAAGATTCAAAAAAAGGTGTCCGGACAATTGCCCGAATATTTAAATTATGCAAAAATATTTATACTTTAGTTTTATTTAATTTTTTCACCAAACGCTTGAAATTCTTATTAAATAAATGAGAAGTATATATTATGAATTTCTACTAAAAGGATATGAGGAAGTTTATTCTGCTTCCAAGAATGACAAAAATCCGTTTATGCTTATTCTTTTTGCTTGGTGCTTCTGGGTGTCCAGCTCCAGAATTGAGAAGCGATACGCCTCATATACACTTTGCTCGCATTTCAAAATTTGTAGAAATCTCCAAATATTTGGATGGGTACAAGTAAAGCGTTGCGCCTACCTTCTATAGTGGATCATTGCAAATGCACACTCGATATATTGTGGCTCACCTCTTAGTCGCCTCATTCTTCTCTTACTGCAACTCATATGTTATAAATAAGTTGTAATGTGTATGTTAAATTATAATGTCCATATTGTTATACAAATATAACTGCACCAGAATTAATTTATAATTTGCTTCATGTTATCGCGTGTCGATTTTAGAAGAATTAAGAAGAAAACTACAAATGCGAAATTTATCATTCCTTTTTATCCGTTATTTTTATAAAAAAATATTCCTAATTCTCTTTTTGTTTAAAAAAATTACAAGTTTCAAATGATATTGGTCGGGCATTTGATTGTAGAGCAGTTGTCTTCCTCGTGCTTTTGGCCGTCGGCAGTTTTGCATCGGGCAATTGTCCTTGAAGTAGTTGACCTAGAACCATAACAAAAACCTCTCAAGGTTGACGCTCGCTCCATTGTTCAGGAATCTTGTTCACACCCATAAAAAGTTAAGAGACCGTGCACTTGCAAGGGGTGTCAGCACTTTCAGCTCGTAACCTCATTCAACTCTCACAACGTTTAAGAGATAAATCTCTAACAAAATATCTTCTACTCACCTTTTTGGTCCTTTGGAATTTGCTAGGGCAGCTTTTCTTAGATATTATCCAAATATTGTAGCACGCTATATCCAAGTAATTTATCAAAATTTCTACGGTCCATCATCTAAAAGTTCTATAAGATGAGTCTTATCTACCCTTCCTTTGTACAGGAAAATTGTCCTTAGTTAGCATTTATATCTAATTAACTTAATTTCCCCTAAGTGCTGACTGCACATGACATAAACTACTTTAAAGTGTCGATGTGCACATCTTGGCGGAATATATGTCGCCAATGAAGCATATTGTGTGAATATAAATTTGAATTCCATATCATGTAAACCCAACTGTTGAAAGTTTTCGAGTCTGGAGATATGAGAAATAAAAGTTCGATTAGATCTAACAAAACCACATATAATGGTGGGACATTTTGACTTGGCCCATAGACACAGAGATGTGATAACCAAATCAGAAGATTCCACATCCGATAGGTAAGTTAATATCAGTAATCAATCTTAACTATATTTGAGTTACCAAAGTAACTTTTATTGCCCAATCATGAAACAAATATTTCTGGTTTAAAATAAATAATGATCTAACATCTGTACAATTAATATGTTTATATAATAATAATTACCCGATTTAGAAGGATCGTATATTTTAATTCCACAATTTTCTCTAAAATTTACTAGCTGAGCTATTAAATAGGTTCTCTAATTTTTCAGAAAACAAGAATTCCAAACAGATATTGATTGATTTTTCGACTGGCCCATATGAAGAAAGCAGTGGAAATACCCAAAAAGTAAAGCAATATTGAATCTTTCATAACAAAATCTAAGGAATTTTTACTTTTGGGATTCGCTACTAAAAATTGGTAATAAACATAACTAGTTGAAAATGAAACAAAAAACTAAAATGGTTACTTGAAGTTTTCAAGAAGCTTCATTCTTTACACTTGAAAATATTTCGTCGTTAAAAATAATTTAAAAATGTAAGCGAATCACTAAGAAATTTTTCAGGGGCAACTGGTCCAGAAGGATTTGATTCAAATTCCTTATACAGTGAAATCTGTTTATAACAAAGTCAGTTATAGAGAAACACTTTGCTTACCTGGTTAAAATCTTTATTCTGTTTGATTAAATTGGCCTATAACGAAGTCTGATATAACGAAATTCCGGCGATAGTGCCCTCATTTCCTAGCACTTTAAGCCGAAAAATCATTATAAATTAACCTGATACAACGTAGCTCCACCCAAAGCACGCAGGTTTGTTGACGTGATGGAAGGTCTCAAAAGACTATGCTTTAACTTCGATGAACTTTATTGATGAAATTAAGACCAAGCGATAGAGTGTCGTAAAAGAGCACAGACTTCGTTAAAACTCGTAATAATCCTATTTTTATATTTATGCCTTTTATATTCACTTAATATTATTTGCAAGAACTTTTATGTTTTGATATGGTTCATACTTGCATGTGTGTAACCTATTCTTAGTTTGTATTTAAAATTAAACCTCCCTGATAACGAAATCCGTGATATAACGAAATTCGAATATAACGAACTAAAATTGGAGGCGCCATGGTAGTTCGTTATAACGAGATTTTACTGTATCTTGAACCAAATACATCTTCTTCCCAAAAGTGGATGTTATAGACCAATTTGAAGATATAGAAATTGTCTCCTCTGAAATAGAAGACGAATCTAATGATCTCACGTGTAGAAGGAAAGCAAATCAACTTTGAAAAATGTATGCTCAATTGTTTGATATCGCAAGCGACACAAAAAGTGTGAATATACTTGTGTGCAGAATGTAATGCGCCTGTATCTACAAAAACTTTGTAGGCAAATGTGGCTACCTATCTTCAAACACATGAGTCCTTTGATATATTTGGTTTTTCAAATCAATTACGCAAACATTCCTATAGAAATATTCGAGCAAGTTATCGATTATTATGATGATCAATCCTAATATAATATTTGGGTTTTATTTCTAAAGTATTAAATAATAATTTTATCAAAAAAATAAGTTTAATTCTTGTAAGCATAGAGAGAGGTCTTTTAAATCGAAGCCGGAAGTTAGCAATAGGCTAAAATATCCTGAATTTGGGAGAATTATTTAGAATTGAATGTTTGAGAACAATGGGTGGGGATGGAGACCCTGTCTCATGTCAACTTCAACATGCTAAATAATTAAATCTAGAAATTCATCAAATGTTTCATTAGGCTTAAAAATTATAAGTTTGAATTCATCAATCCACATGACTTTTCAAATATAACAATGTTTTAGAGATTGCGTTTCCGTTTCGAGTTCTGTATTTTTAAGATTCTAGAAGACTATTTTGAAAAAAGAAAATATGTGTTTGCATCCCTTGTAGTTTCAAATTTAGCTTGTTCACATGGCTAAAAATGTCAGCAAGGTATGCAACACATTTTTCAATCTAAACTTCATTGAAATTACCTAAAATATCTTTCTTTTTTCAAGAAAAACTTTCTTTACCCGGAGATCACGAAAACGATTTTTTCCACAATCAACGTAATGGTGTGGGGCTTCGTACTGTGCATTCATGTCTTACCTATATTGCCAAGCTTGAGTGCTGTAGTTTTCAAATATTTTATACTTTTGATTAGAGAATCCCCTGGTTTTTAACATGTATAGCGATTCTAAAATACCTCTCTGTATTTTGAAGAGCTACTTCCTGCCTCATCTTAGAAGTTAGAATTTATCACCAAGATAAATTTACGGCTGCAAAACAAACGCTTTAGCAAATGTTTGTTCAATTGTACCTAGTTTATTGTGTTTAGATGTTTCCAATGCAATTGGATATGCGGCGTGAACTACGTCTGCATTCTCTCGATGAAACACCTGACTCACAGCAGCTCCTTAACTTTTGAGACATCGTTTAAAAATTCAAATGCTTATTTGCGTGTTCTGGATGTTTCATTTAAAGGTCACATTCAAGTAATGATATGAAAACTTGATGAAGCTTAAAGAAATACAAAATATTATAAGTATTAATTCTTTCAAAAAATGTAATGATGGTAAATTATTTACTCAAGTCTTTTTCTTCCAAGGTTACCCGATAAAGTTTTATATATAGTTCTGATTCTACAAGAGTGAGAGTAAGAGTCATTTCAAAATAATATTGAGCAACAAAATAAATGCTGTAGTTCACAAGATAGAAATTGTATAATAAAAATTCAATAAACAGAATTCTAATACTATAGTGAAACATTCTAAGATTAGTTTGATTATTAAGATTTAAAGACCGCTTGGAAGAAACGACAGAAACGACAAAGAAACTTAATGCCAGTACTGATTATATCACATTTTTTATATCATTCATAACCCCAGAACAATGAAAAAATTTCAAAAAAGTAACAGCACTATTTGTTGATGCACATCAATTCCATTTCAAATTTTTGAAAAATGGTTGAATAATTTTTGCTTCTTTTATAAAATTTTTTTGGTGTGGAATCTCAAAGAGAAAAAAAGCCTGTCTAATAACTTTCCTAAAGATTCTCCGTGTTAATTAATACAAGTTACGCTTGCTTAAAAATATGCATATTTGTGCCTCTTTTTACCCGAATTATGTAACTATTGCGTCTAATTTTAAAAAGAAAATCAAATCATTTTACTTCAGTGAATCACTCAATCACTTCTTAAATTTTCTAAACTACCCCTGACCCCTAGCCCTTTGCTGAACAACCAGGAACAACGCAAAATTTCTATAAATACGCATAAGTTAAGCTTAATTCTTTCCGTTATATCCCATTTGCTATAAGCACATTTGCTTTATATCCCATTTGCAAGGCAGTGAAATTAGTACGTAAAAAGGCTTTTTTAATATGAAATGTGTGACTTAGTTGCATAAAAAATGACTGATTTTGAAGACGCCATCAAAAAATGTAGATATTATTTTAATTACGGCGCGGCCTTGATTTAAAGAAGTTTCGCATTCGCGCTTGACGGGATAATACAAAATACGATCGGTCAATCTCTCATTTTTACTATATCTTGCAGAGATTTCAAATT
Organism: Nectonema munidae; assembly: GCA_030549495.1. Lineage (NCBI taxonomy): Eukaryota > Metazoa > Nematomorpha > Nectonematoida > Nectonematidae > Nectonema > Nectonema munidae. The sequence goes on from JAUIRK010000743.1 coordinate 51,001, forward strand.
ATAATCAAATTTAGAAAATTGGCATCAGGAACACTCTTAAATGTACTCCTATGAGTTAGATGGTGTTAAAATATTTGTAAATCGTAATTCAATTTTAATTTCCTTTTCAAATATTATTTTTCGTCTAAATATTTTATTTTTCTAAATTGTACTTTGTCTCACTGACATCAATCTCAGGTTTATAGGAATGTCTGCACATTTTTACACCTTTGCATTTCTTAAGTTTTTTTCGAAGCTTGAGAAAAACTTGAAATAGAAAATTCTTTATTTTTCCAATTTTAGATGAACGATTTGAAGAAATGCGACGATCGTTTCCAAGATGGATCAATGATACGAGGCTGGCGCTAGTGTAAATGTAATTGACTTAAATCTTGCTTGACTACTTAAGGTCAAAATACAATGAGTATCGATTTCAAATTTACGTGCCTTACAAATATAGGCTGGCTGTATGATATGTGTGTAAAGAATAAGTATACTATTAAATCGAAAAACGATCAAATCACCATTTCTTAGAATCAGACATGCGATAGAGACAAACTTTCTGTTGGGATGATAAACTTTGAATGAACGGTCGGTAGGAGTGGCTAAGTTACCGCTGAGTTTAGGAAAAACTGCTAAGTGGTTTAACTGGAGGAATGTAAATCCGTTTGTTTTCTATAAGAAGGAAGCTGTGTTTGTTTGCTTTTTCTAATGTTCACGAGTTCCCCGTCAAGAAAAGTTAAATGGAACAGTCGAGCATAGCAACGCAACTATAATCCCTCACACCGTAACCCACTTAAAACTCTCTAGCCGACTTTATTCTTAGATGCAACAAGATCTAAACTGCGCTATGATGTAACTTTGTGGGAGCCGTGCGTTTACTTTTTATTTTTGTGGGCATCACATCCAAGCCAAAATGAATCTTTCGTAGCAGGACAGATGCCGCTTTAAGGATGAAGAATGCAACCCACGACGACTTTTTAAAACGCAAACACTCTACCACTAGGCCATGTGCCGCGAATTCGACATTTCCTCGAAAAAGCGCTTATTGGCGTAGAAAAAAGGCGCCTTTTTTAAAAGTGCAGTTTTCCTAATAAATTTATTACCCAAAACTTTAGATGAAACGCTTAAAGCAGAATTTTCATAATGTTTCTTCTAAAAAGTCGAGAACAAATACGATCTTTCTCATTTATTTTTCTCAACCTTTCCATCCTTTGGGCTCCTTTTCGAAGAATGCTTTTATTCAGAAAAGAAAGACAAAGCTTTTTTGAGAAAAGAGTGCATACTTTCACCAAAGTTTTGATTCCTTCAATATTATATCCACTCGTCTGCTTTATTCGCTACTTCATGACCCAAATCATTTTAAATTTGCTACTCTATTTTCTCGTCTCACATTTTTGCATTGATACGTTATGAATATGCATCAAGACTATTTGTTTTTCGAATCTCCATTTTTTCCAACCATATCAACTTATTACTAAGATTAGCAGATCAATGCTACTAACTGGTAATCATACAAACCAAAATCTATTGTATTTACAAATTTTATTATGATTTATAAGGTGATGATTATAAGGGAATCTGAAAATAGTTAAGAAACTCTGGAATTTAGCAGGATTGGAAGTGCATCCATCAAACAAATCTTTGTTTCAAGAGTTTTGCTATGAAATAATTAATCGAATAGACATGAATGAATTCTTTGTTTCAGTCCAAATCTTATTAATGTCGAAGAAGCCTTTGAAAAGAAAGTACCAACAACAATGATAATAAAGGAAAAGTGAGGACTAAAAGCATTAATTATAAAATTCAAAATAAAATATTTAAAGAAAATTTTCTTTAATATCTTCAGATTATGAACGATAGATCCAAGAAAATCCTTTTTAAATTCAGGGTCATAGCGACAAATAATTTTAAAAATCCTCTGCTCAGAGTCCGTATACTTTTTTTCTTTGAAGGTGGTTGCCGCAATTTACTTGTAAGATTCTTTTGCTAGTCCTTCCTCCTTTTTTAAGGCATCAATCAATTTCTATGTTATATATAAAATATTAATATATCTGTAACGAAATGTCCGGATACGAACGGTCCTAGTAACGAACTGTCCCGTAGCGAAGTGTCCGATAACGAAATGTCCGGTTACGAACGGCCAGTAGCGAACGGTCCGGTCACGGTAATATATTTATGCATAATTTTGACTTATATTTTAATATAAATGTAAAGGTACCGTGGGGTATTTTTATCAAGAAGGCACAGTTGCGCCACTTGTATCGAACTATGAGAAAAGTAGGCTTGATCGGGAATCGAACCGAGGCCCTTGATTTATCGAAGCCCGGTATCTAACCAACCTTACTCACGTCACCAATAAATTCAATATAGAAATTTAAGAAGCTTCACTAAACTATAAAGATAATTTTTGAAAAATCTGTATAAGTTAAAATCAATTAAAAATTTGAATAATAAAAATATTCAAATTTAAACAAATAATATCATTTGACAAATACTATTTTGCCTATTCTAATTTCTATTACTATTTTCATATCCATAATTCTCAATTTTCCTTAAAAACTTATTGAAGCTGCAAATTGTCAGACTCAGCTTCCAAGCAAATCTATTTCATGCTCTTCCTTTACAAACTAAATTTCATGATAGCCTTCTTTACAAAGATTAAAACTGCCTCCTCTGTAATTTTTTCACAAGGCAAAATTTTTATAATAAAGAGGCTGAAAGAGCGAAATATCATAAATCTGTTGCGAGACATCTGTTATTGAAGAATACTGAGAGTTCCACACTTTAATGTCGACTTGTGGAGAGAAGTGGGAGCCTGGGCAAAGTTTTATAAAAATATTTTTAATGGAAATTTTTTCCAAAAATAGGTTTCACTGAAGCATGAGTTTAAAAAGGGAGCTGAGAAGTTGCTTATTCAACCGAGTTGATTAATTTGTTGGCTGTTAGATAACTAGTTAGTGATATAATTTATCCAGAAATAATTAATAAGTTATTGATCGGATGAAAGGCGCCGAAATCAAATTAGAATTCGATGAAGCAGATTCACCCACCTTCTTGCAGTTTCATATTTTAGGAAAAGGTTGCATAAATAATTAAATGCGAAGTATGCAGCTTGCACAGCATGCATAATGGATGAAGACATATTGGGCGAGTCTTTACTGCTTCGTGTCACGCTCCAGCTTTTTAATTCAGAAAGGAGTATGGAATGACTTCTGAATTTAAAGTCTGCGCGATTTCACTGCCTTGATGGAATGAGTGCGCAACACTCACTGATTGTCTTGTCAAAATAAATCTGTCTGAAATCAATTTGTGACGAAACCTTTATTATTATTCTAGTCTGTGCGCGCAAATGGAATCTAGATTAGACTTCAGATTCAAACCAGTCAACTTTCATTAGGGTTGTGACAAGTTACGTCATTTTTACCAAATTTTGACAAAACAATTAATTTTTTCCAAACCGCGTTGAAAAGAGAAGAAAGTTGTGGCTTTTGTTTCGAGAGATTGAGATTTTTAAATGTGCTAAAGATCGCTCCACACTCATACACCTCTGGCTACATCTCTGTTACTCAATTACACTTAATGGGATTCTCAGATCATTTACATTTACTAAAAAGCGATTTTCACAAACCATTATATTCTACTAGAACGCTAAAAAGAAACACAAAACTTCGGATAAGAGCAAGTTGTTTAAGTTTAGAATCGGTACGTCAAAGCAATAAACGACTGTTCAAAAAATAGAATTTGTTGAAATATAAAAAACCTTAAAAATGCTCTTCAAAAAATAAATACTTCCTAACATCATAAATAGTTAATGGTATTATAATGGTATTATAGTTAATTATTAAATTTATAGTCATTATAAACATCATAAATAGTAAACAAACAAGATAATTAATTGATTTTGCTTTTTAGAGAAGAATTTAAAATAAAACATGCTAAAAAAATGATTCTTCATTTTTCAGCAAACTTGTAAAAGGGCTAAAATGAAATAACGCTGTCAAAATACGATAAATCACAGCCCTTGGAAATGTCTCAATAAAAATACCTACTTCTTGACGGTTTCACTTTCCTTAAAGTTATTGATTTTTCCAGAAAATCTGTTATCCAAAAAAACATCCTTACAATTAATAGGCTTCAATATAATAAAAAATGAAAAGCGAGCAGTGAACAGATTTAAGTTAACGCCACTACACGGGAAGAGTAATTTACGCAATACGACAGGTTGAGATGCACATTCTGGGATTGAAGCAGCCTAGGAGGTACAGCCTGCGTTCCTACCGCTAGACTACTTACCCACTTTCTCTTAGTTGTAAAGATTAAATCAAATTAGTCAGGGATATGCCAAATATATAGTCGATTGCATATATAAAACTTTGATTGTCGCTGTTGACAATTCAAAAATGGATTCAAGATGAATAACATAATTAATTAAGCCAAAGTGATAAGCTTGTTGGTTTCGCATCAAGTGAAGGTTGAAATACGTTCATTTAAATCTGTAACTCATGAGTAAAAGTTTTCTTGGGGGAGGGAAGTTGAGGCTGATAAAAATTTTAAATCTTCTTGCCAGTGAATATCGAGACTTTTATGAAGGCGTTCAAAGAGAGAGATTCTACAACGTGCACTGGAAGTCTATTCCAATCGTTAAAACATCTACTAAAGAATGACGACCTCAAGTAACGCTTTGTGCATCTTATTTTCGAAAGTTGTTTTCTATGAAATCTTGAAGTACCTGCAGAAAAAGGAGGTAAAACTGTAGACCTTACGTTCGTGTTCTGGTTAATTATATTATAAAGTGTTATCATATCATTACGCTTGTATCTATGGGCTAAAGAAGACTCAAGTAGTCTTTCTTTATAATCTAGATTTTCAAATCCTTTTATTTTCTTTGTTATGAATCTCTGCACTTTTTTCATATCCTTTATACGAGTTGGATATGATATTACGTTCCCATATTCAAGGTGTGGACGTATTAAAGATTTATACAAAGGAAAGGCTATTTCAGCGTTGAAAACAGAAAAATGTCCGAAGATTTGAAAAAAGACTGAGTAGGCTTGGGAGATTGCTTTAGAAAAATGAGATTCAAAAGGCAGATTGATATCAATAATAACGCCGAGGTCGTTAATATGATCAACTCGTTCAATATCATAACCCCTATGTAATAGGTAAAGTTTTTTTTCTTGCCAATTTGGAGATGACTACATTTGGAAAAATTAAGATCCATTCCCCAAGTGGTGCACCAATCATAAAAAGATGCACAATGATCATCAGCTGGAAACAATATTGGAGGGCAACTCGTTTATATATAAGTTAAATAACAAAGGGCCGAGCACACTGCCTTGGATGACACCACTTGTTACATCAGAGTTAATTGATAGATGACCACCTGTTGAGTTCTATTTTTCAGGAAGCTTTCAATCCATTTCAAAATTCTAATGTTTATGCCCTAGCTTTCTAACTTCTTAAACAAATAATTGTGCGGTACTTTATCGAATGCTTTACTAAAGTCAAAGTATAGAACGTCGACAGTTGAGTTTTTTTCTAAAATGGTTGAAACATCATTATGAAATTCCATTAATTGTGTTATTTTCGATTTCTTTTTGAAAAATCCATGCTGTTCATTTTCGACGAGACTGTTTCGTTCTAGGGGTAAAGTATATTTTCTGATACAATTCATTCAAGAACTTTACAAAGCACTGAAGTAAAGAATGTTAGATACAACCTTAGGATGAGGGCTCTTATAGATTGGTGTCACGAGAGCTGTTTTCCATGTAGAAGGAAGAATTCCTTCTTTGATGGAAAGATTAAAGAGTTTACTTACAGGTGATGCTAAAAAGTCAGAAAGTAGGGTGTAAGTTGTCAATATCTGGCGATTTATTAATATCCAGGGAACTAAGTTTGTTATAAACCATTTCTTCGTGGATAATTAAATTATCCATGAGAAATAAATTCTCATATTTAGAGATGTTACTTTGTGATAAACTTTCATTTTTTGTGAAAACAGTCGAAAAATACTGGTTAAAAATTTCAGCTTTTCCACTACTACTTTGCACTAAATTTCCATCAAAATCTGTTATTGCTGTTAAAGAATTTATGTAGTTCCAGAATCTTTTAGGTCTATTCCTTATAGCTAGGAAAATATTTACTTGGAAAGATCTCTTAGCTTTTCTTGTCACAGATCTCAAATTATTGGAAGCTTTTCTGAATTGATACCATATTTCAGGATTTTTGTACTTTTTGAACTTTTAATATAGAGTGCATTTTTGTTTGTATAATGAAAAGGTAGCAGAATTCAGGTTAAAAAAATAATGAAAGGTAGCAGAATTCATTTTCAAATTATTCTTGCTGTTTATTTATAGAATAAATTTTTTTCCCCGTGCAACCATAAAAACCTTGACGTGTACTACTACCAGAAACAAGACTATTAGACACTTAAATAAATTTAAAATGTTCCATTGGTTCCTTTTATTTGCCCTTATCACGTGGATATGGGGGCAAGAAGACCGCATCAATATTTTTACTAAGTAGAAATATTTGGAAAATATGTTATAAAAATATATTTTTGTGGCGAAAAATAATTCGATAAGTAATATGGAAGCATAAGTTGGAATATCCTTATCGGCTCGAATAATTTTTTGAATGTATATTTTTTCTTATTTTTGTAATAAACTAGTGGGAAAGCAAAACTGTTATTTGTGAAATTGACTATAAATAAGTCTTTATACAAATTTTTACTTATTTTGTAAACTACAAAAAGATCTGTGTACTTTGATGGAAGACGCTACTTCTTTTGTAATGATCGTAAAAAGTTGGGAGGACATATCTATACTTTGTGTGTCTACTAGGGATATAACTTTTTTAACTTCAAAACCCTGTAGTGTTTTCGAATGAATAATTTTGTTAGAAACTAAAAAATGTCAATTTTAACGTAAAATGTTCAAAAAACCTGGCGCTCACGTGTAAAAAACTAATTAAATAGTAGGGTTACTAACAAATAACAAAAGGTACACACAAATATATACAAAAATTCGAATTTATTGATTCAAAACTATATTAAAAACGTATGAAAAGCTAAAAATTTGGATGTTAGATATTTATCAGAGCGTAGTTTTTCACTATTTCCCCACGTTCGGTAAAGATGTTTGTTCTAGGAATGTCAATTAATGAATTTTCAGAACTGAAAAATTTCAGGAAAGTGGATATGGCCTTCGTACAATTTTGTTCAACTCTAGCTTGTTTTAGTTTACCATAAGTCGAAACTTCAAATTTTTGGTCAGAAAACCAAAAGTCACACCAAGAAAATGAACTAACAAATTTTTTCGAGCTTTTCTCTGTTTTCAGGGAGTAAAAAATAAGTCATTAAGGCATACAAGCCTCGTGAATTCCATCTGGCGTTGTGGAGAGATGGCAGTTTTTTCCGGTTTATTTTGGGCCATTTGCCAGTTTCTTTATGGAACTTGAATGCCTTGCAGAGTTCGAACAAAAACTTGAAATCATCCCTCCAGCCAGTATTGTTGGAAGTTCCATAATGATGACAATCAGAAATATAATTTGATTTCAAGAATTCATAATTTTGAACTATTATATCAACGAAGAAATAATTCAAGTGAGGACTTTTGGTCGAACCGCCAAAGCTTGAATCCATGATATGTCTCAAAACCAAGTCCAAAACATGGTGTTGACATGGAATAAATTGTGGCCTGTCATATCCCTTCTCATTCATCATTCTCTGAAACCTAACAACAATCCCATTTTCACGACCGGTATTCACTGCTCTTGAATCGCATATAATCATTTTAATACTCTGCTAATCGTCAAAATCATCCATAAGTTTCACCAACTCTTCAAAAATAGCTTTAGAAGAACCATTTCTGCAAGTTAGTATTGCAAAATTGATTCTCCTTTCGCTATTTTGAAGACACACCACTTGATACTCTTTCTTTTTAATAAATTGAAAAATTTATATATTAAATAAATTTTAATAAATTTCCCATCAAAATGTAAACAAAACACTTCCGATTTCAAAACCTCCATAAGCTTTTCTTTAACACTTTCAGATTCGTTAATAACCTTTTTCCACACCCCAACCTGACTCGGACTTTCAATATCAATTCCATCAAGTTTCAGAGAACTAAATACAACTGAAGCCTTTCTGGTAGACAAACAATGCTGTGTTACAAGCTTAATGGCGGATTTCGTTGAGTTAAACTTTTTCTTTGTTTCATTCCTTTCATCCGGGACAAATTCATCATCATTTTCAATTTCAGTGAGACTAGAACTTTCAGAACCAGATTTGATTCAGCCGGAACACATGAAGATGTCGATATCTCGAAACTTTAACGCGCTTCGAAGGATGTATTGATGTGATGCTTCCCTCAGATCTTGTTGAATAACCTACTCTACTCGCTGTTGCAATCTGGGTGTGATAAAGGGCTTTATCTTCTGAACTCAGCCAAAAACCGTCAGCTTTAGTCATATCAAACAAACTTTTTATCTCCTCCTCCAATTTTTCAGTCTTTCTTTTCCTGTACTTTTCATACAAATCAATAACTTTTCCAACTTTCAACACCACTTGCTGATTCGAAATTTTTGGAAAGTTCAACTCATTCCATAGTTGACTTAATTCTTCTGCTAAAATTTTGATCCTTGCTTTCTTACTTTTCTGGCTCTCGAACAAGTTTAAATACCTTCCAATGATTTGTTTATTGGTTGGCATTTTACAGAAACCAGATAAACATGTAGTTACAAGAGCAATTTCTGGCCTTCTCTTGATACAATTTTTATTACTCATTTAATTGAAATAAATTATTTTATTAATCTGAAAAAAAACATTCAAATTTTATTAAAAAGATTAAAAATATGATTATGAAGAGAAAAAAACATTACGTGAAGGAAAAAAACAATGAATCAATATAATTAAATAAGAGAAGTAATGAATGAATATTCAAACAGCGATGCGCGCCACCTTTTTTGCGCCAAAATGATCAAAAATGACATTTTTGTGAACCAAATGGAAAGTTTCATTATATGGTGTGACAGGGTTTTTGATTTAGAAAAAAAAGTCAAAAAGTTATATCCCTAGACTGTCTACTCAACTTTAAATTAACTTTTTACTAGCATCCTTCAAAATGGACACATTTGTCAAATCTTTACAGAATAGATATTCTATTTTACGTATCAAAATATTTCTTCACTATACGTTCTTTTTTGTTAGAAACCGACTTTTAACTCCACAAATATCATTAATATCAGTTGAGAAATCTAAATTTTTTGGAAAATGAAAAAAGCTTGATAAATGATTTATTGAGAATTCTAGACGATTTAAAATTTGTGCAAAATAAATTTATAAAGCGACTTTACAGAAAAAAAGAAATTTATTTACAAGAAGCTTCAAAAGCTCAAAGAGAAAGAAGCTCAAACAGAGAAATTATTTACTCTGATTTCTTTCAATTTTTATAAAATAAAAGATAGCTTTGTTATGAACAATATTAAAAGAAATATTTTTTGTCAACCCTTATTTCTAGAAAAATTTAGTGACTGGATGTTGCATAGACTCCCACTCGAAGCATCATGTTTGAATTTAGTTAGTGAAACTTTTCGATTTTTCAAAATGATTTACTTTTTACCATTTTTGGGGTTGAAAAGGAGAAAACCTTCCTAAGTTTTAGCAACATCTTATCCTTCTAAAGAGTAAAACGCATGTTTACATGACAAATCACTCAACAGTCCACTCTCACATTCAGACAAATCAGTGATGGGCATTCTATGAATAACATTTTTTGACATTTTAATGGTACAAACTTCATATCTATTTAAGAATTCTAACGATAATGTTTCTTCAAAAAGTCTCAAGGTTCAGTCATGAAAATTTAACCAATGATAAATATTGATGATGTTTAGAATAGCGAATTAGATGTTTAAAAGTCAGATGATTGACATTAGAAAAATATAGTGTATTAAATGGGAAAAATCGTGTATCCATTATTTTAGCTATTAAGCTGAAAGTAGTACTATACAGATATGTTTGTTTTAAGCTGAAGCAGCCGGAATTGTAAAACTTAAATACAAATTTGCCAAAGTGGAAGGAAGGAGTTAATTGCGAGAAATTGATTTGGAAAAGAGATAATTAGCACAGAGGACTTTTAAATTTTAATGCGATGCAAGTGTAGGCAGATTTTGCGAAGCTGATTCACCAGTTTTCATTTCGCATCCAGCTCTCAGCGTAATTACTGCACTTAGTGATTGCCGAAGGCGACTCTGCATAATTGCGATTCAAATGAACATTAGCATAAACAACATTAAAACGCTCATTCCCAGCACAACCAACCTCGTTTGTCAAGATCAAAGAATCTCTCCATCATCACCATCACGAGGAAGCGCAGGACTCATCAGCAAGCATCGCAATTTTCATTGCAGCATCATCCTTTCATCATGCCTCCGCGTTTCTCAAGATGGGCAACGTAAAGCACAAGTGTCGAAATCTTAGAATGATCTCTTTTATTGAATAGCGTAACCGATCTTTACGGGCCACCTTATTGCAGAATCTTTGGTATAAATTAGTCTAAAACACGCGTACCAACGCTTTTTGTGTATCGATCGCCAAATATGCATGTTAAAAATTAAAAATTAAACTCATATACAGTTTCCAAAAACATTGATAAGACAAATTCAAAAATAAATCAAGTGAAATATTCTTGTGCATTGTGGAAAATGTGTTTACTGCCATTTGAAAGATCACGCACAACTAGCGCTATAAAGAACTTTTTAATCAACGATTGTGATTGGACGATTCCAAAATGTACATGGAAATGATATGAAGAAAAAATATCTGATGAAATGTTACATTAGGTATAGAAAAATGAAAACCTTTTTGTTAAAGTAGCTAGTATATCCTTAAAAATGCCAAACTAACGTTTTTGTACATTAGTGTAAAATAAAAGAATCGCAATGAATGAGGAGGGTGGGTTGGTGAGCAGCAGAAAGAGCATTAGTATTTCGGGGAAATGGTGAATTTGGTCTTATATCTCACAGGCCCAGTCTATTCCTAATTGTAATGGCGTGGCTGAAAAGAGTTTGAAGCATGTATGGACTTAGAAATGGAAGTATTCTCTAACTTGTCGCGATATTTACAGCGTGCAATAATGACTGGGACTTTTAGATTCGAACATTTATTTAGCTTAGAGATCAATACAAATAATATCAATGAGTTCATCTTCTAGGTGAGATTGAATGTATTCAGTTTTATCCTTAAATCAAGGGATGTAGAGATCCAAACAGCTACACAATTTTCTTCGAAATCTTCGAAACGTACTCTGATGTCTTCACTTGACCTTCCGAGGTGTTTTATATATAATCCTAAATCGCAGCGAGAAAAGTTTTCATCTTGTTCCAATTTTCGCAAATGTGCCAAATATTTAAAATCTCTACTTGCCTATGAAGATTTAAACAGCCATAACCCAATTTCTCAACTGTTTTCGCATTTAGGATTTCAAAACATATGAAAGTGTCAATCTAATACGCAGTTTATATATAAAACTTTTCTCCAAAAATATTCATCAAATTATAATAGGCAAGATAAAAGAAAATTTTTATAGTAACTTTTGGGACCTCTCTGCTTAGCAGTCATTTGAAGAGCTAGGTAATTTTAAGAAAGAAGTTTGCTTATTGTCTACACAAAATATCTACCTTATTCCAATGAACTAGAAAGTGGTGTGATCATCTTACATCGGATGTTTCAAAAAAGATAGTGGGAAATAGTTTTCCTTTAGCGTGGAAGAAAGCCAATTTTAGACGATGAAGTTTGATAATTTTGTAAAATAAATATTCAGACTGATATCTGTTAATATCATCAGATAATAGGACACATGATACTAATAAAAAATCTAAGGCAGAGTTTCTCAAACTGAGGTTCGCGAGAAATTTTTCAGGGGCAAGCTTTTAAAACTTATAAAAAAAGTAAATTAAAAAATTGATTAAAAAAGTTAGTTCAAAAAATTACTTCAGATTTTTTCGCTAAGTAAATTTTAAAATGGTTGCACGCATTTATTTTTTATTATCAAAAATTGATTAGATTGGTAAAAATATTTTTCAAGATTTTAAAGATGAATTAATGTTAAGAAATAATTTGAATTAATTTTTTGATGTATTAGACTTTTTTATGATTTTTAGATTTTTTAAATTGTTTATGAATTCAATACCGAAAAAAGACAATATGATGAGAGCTACATTCAATTTGGCAATACACTTCTCAATAAAAATGGCCTGCTTTTTTGAAACGCCATTTAAATAGTTGCCGTCCTAATTTCAACAGCAAAAATATTGCATTTTTCTTCAAGCAAAAATGAGAGGTTTTAAAAACACGTTTTCATTCTTCACGAACTCTTATTCAGTTTAATGAAGCCTGCTTACGTGCATCTTACATGGCATCATTAAGAACAGCACAAGAAGGAAAGCCCCATGAAATTGCAGAGAAATTGATAGTTCCTTGTTGTAGTAAAGACATAATAAGTTGTCTCATTGGAAGTGAGTCTGCTCAGAAGGTTTCATCAATCCCTCTTCCAAATGATTCTGTTCATCGACAAATAGCAGATATGTCTGATGATTTCAAGCAACAAGTAATTACAGAAATAAAAGATTCGGCTTTCGGAAATTTTGCAATTCAACTTGGCGAGCCGACTGATTCTGCTTCACGTGCTCAACTTCTTGTGTTTGTAAGATATATCAAAGATCAAGATTTTAAGGAAAATTGTTTGTTTTTGTCAAACATTGAAATCAACAACAAAAGGTGAAGATATTTTCAACCAAGTTTCTTTTATTTCAGAAGGAAGGATTACGCTAGGGAAATGTATGTGCAATCACAACCGACGGAGCACCAGCAATGCTCGACCATCGTTCAGGTTTTCGAGGAAGTGACTTCTGGAATAAAACATCTTCATTGCATGTTGCATCGATGATATGCGTTCGCATCAAAAACTCTCCCATCTGATTTAAAATCAGTGCTTGACGATGTTGTACACATGGTGAACTCAATCTAAAAAAAGCGCCTTAAATACAAGATTTTTTTCACTTTTGTGCCAGGAATTTGGAAGTAACGAAGAAAATGTACTCCTTAACAATGAAGTTCGCTGGTCGAGGGGAAATGTATAAGCAAGGGTTGAATCACTGAAAAAATAACAAGTCAAAGTCAATGGAATTTCAGACAACCAATGGCTTCAAAAGCTTGCCTAATGTATACTTTAACCCTATTAGTGCTGGGCTAAATTTGTTCGCTCAAGTGCCCCCCCCATCCATTTTTCTAAGATATTAATAAGTTTTTATATATATTTATAATGTTACATATATATTTCAATTATGCTGAATTCAGTGGTGATGTCCATTTTTTATGAAAATCAATAAAACATGTCAAAAAATTGATTCATATGACAGCTCATCTCAAAAAAGAAACTTTTTATATATAGTTTTTTACACATGTATACCCATTTTCGAGCATGCTGAATTCAGTGGTGATATTCATTTTTTATAAAAATCAGTCAAACCTGACAAAAAATAATTTAATATGTAGAATTTAAAAGTGATGTTCAGTATTTGTGAAACCATAAAAATATTATGATTTTATTATTTAAGTTAACTCAAAATATTTCATTTGTCAGTAACTTATGTAACTCGATAGGACCTCCATCTATTTGGCTACAAATTCGTTATCGGCTCGTAGTCTCTACGTCATATCTTCTATACTTTACAGTATGTAATTTTACTATTCATTCTATGATGATCCTTTCTTGGTACCTCTTTTTTCATTAGAAATTTATTTTCTTTAATGTCTGTTTGAAAAATTTTTTATAAGGATATAATTAAAATAAAAATATCTTGATAGTGATTAAATTCTCACATATTGGCATCTGTGCCATTTTTGATAAATCTGACATATTCTAAATTTTCAGATTTTCTACTCATCTTAGTTAAATAATAATTGTAATCCTAAATGATAAGCTATAGATTTAAATATTTTTCATTTATAAAAGAGGACATTCTTTTCACCGTCAAAATCTTTTTTGAAGCACCTGATATTAGATCATTAAACCACTTTCTAGTTCATTAGAACATGGTAGATCTTCCATTTAGTCAAGATACATATTTTTTTTAATTATTTGTTTTGATCACATGTTCTCTTTTAAATTAGTTTTCAAGTTGCTTCCTTCTCTAATACTAATCTTCAAAAGATTTTATAATACGTTTTGTTTTTTTTTAAATAAATATTTCATACTCAACATGATTGAAGAGAGTATTATAGGCCAAAATATACAAAAAAAAAAGTATATTTTACTATATAACTAATATACAACGATTTTTTGAAAAAATTTACAGAACTGATTTTAAGGCATACATTACTAAGTAAATTGCCACTTCGAGATATTTTTTTACCTGTCAAAATGGAGTACAGAAATAAAATAAGCATAGTCGATTTGGTATAAAAACAGATATTTAATTTGAAAGAGATATATTATTTTTTTGAAAATATTTTTGAAGACAGTATCTAGAAGTAAACCGCAAATCTGATTGAAGCTTTCAGATATTTTAAAACCATAAATGCCAAATCTGAGCCCAAAAATGAAACCAGCATCTTCCATTCGGCATAAAAACAGATATTTTATTTAAATTTTAAAAATATTTCTGTAGACATTAGACGTAAATCGAACATTTCATTGCCACTTTCAGACATTTAAAACCTTTAAATGCAAAAACTGATTTCAGAAATAAAACTATCATGGTACAATTGGTATAAAAACATATATTTCATGTAAAATTAGAGAGAATATTTTGGGATATAGTTTTCAGACATACACAGCAAATTTGATTGACACTGACAGTAGAACTTCAAAATGCAAAAACTGGGTCCAGAAATGAAACCATCATGATCTATTTGCTATAAAAACATATATTTCATGTAAAATTTGAATCAATATTTTTGGAAACAAATTTTAGAACTAAACGCAAATTTGATTTTACTTATAGGTATTTTCAAACCCTAACTGCAAAAATTGAGTCCATAAATGAAACTAGCATAGTTGATTTGGTATAAAAATATGTATGTCATATAAAATTTGAGATATATTTGAAAACAGTTTTCAAACTTAAACAGCATATTTTATTGACGCTTGCACATATTTTCAAAAAGCAAAAACTGAGCACAGAAATGTAACTAGCATGGTTGACTTGGTATAAAAACATATATTTCATTGTAATTGAATGAATGTTTTTGGAGACAATTTTTAAAAGTAAACCGCAAATATGATTAACATTTATAGGTATTTTCAAATCTTAAGTGTTTTAAAAATGAGTCTAAAAATGAAACCAGCATGCCTGATTTAGTATAAAATATATTTTATGTAAAATTTGAAAGAATATATTTCTGATCAATCAAAATTTTGACTGACATTTTGTAAAAAGTTGCAATGATTATATACAGTGTTATGCGTTTAAAAATGTATATAATTATAAATTTTCAAGGGAGTATATAATATAGAATCTATGTTATAAGGTTAACTATGTCAAATTTTTCTTGAAAATATATAATTTTTGTTTGTGATTGAGAGTTTTTGACATGAAGGGTCATTGAAGTGCCATGGAAATGGTATCAAAAGATGCAGCTAGCGATATTAGGAACGAAATTTGAGGAGATATAATTCTGTCAATTTTGTACAATTAATTTTTTAGTGAAAAGGGGACGTTTTACGCCCCCCAGCACTAATAGGGTTAAAACAACGTAAATTATATTGCTTTAATTTTCCAAAAATCTTTCAGTTAGCAAACTGAAAAACCAAATCAATTGAAGTATAAAGGTTATTTTTCGAAGTATCTCTTTTTTCTATATGGGACAAGCTGGAATGCAAAGCAAGCAAATTAAAAAAATACCAAAATTGATATTATATTAATTTACGTGAGTATCATGTAAACTTGCTTATGACTAAGCTGTGCGTGCATGCGCATCATGAAATCTCTTTTGAAAATCAGACGAAACGTAATCGCGAATAATACAAAAATATGTTATTTATTGTGTAACAAAACTAAAAGCAGAAGTGTTAAATTCAAGGTCAAAAATCAAGTGAAAAGGAAAGAGCTTTTTTCCAACTTCGATGTATTTTGTTGCGACTCTGAAGACTTATTTTTGGAATAAAAGAGATAACAGACTCTTCGATAACGTGTTCGGGGAATAAGAACGAGGATGCAAGGGATTGGTCGATGTCTTTCGTTGAAAGAGCAACAAATGCGGCACCGAGAGACGTTAATTGAACGTTTTGAGAGTAGGACTGCTTTATTTCTATTCCAGCAACATCTGATTGAAGTTGGAGAAAAGGCTTTGATTTAGACAAGCCCCCATCAACATTCACTGAAGAGTGCGAGTCATCTTCACTCAATTTTGGAAAAAGATCCAAAACATCTCGGACCTGAAGGCAAATTGACTCTAAGCATGCACGGCACATGTGGGCTTTATTAGAAAATTGGCTCAATCCACACCAAAGGGCCCTTGCCTTATAATTCCAGTATGGAGTGTATATGCCGAAAAGCGCAGGAACAAATAATACATCACTACTGTCACTCACAGTAAAAGCCTCGTGAAAGCATTCTTCGGTGTCTCTAACGATGCCCACATTCTTAATCAGCCACTGGACAAGAGATCCTGCGCTAGCTACCGATCCTTCCAAAGCATAGCAAACATCTGCCTCCTCTCCTAACTTGTAAGCGGCGGTTGTCAGCAACCCGCTATCTCCAGCCAGCTCTAATTTGCTTCCCGTGTTCTTCATAATGAAGCAGCCTGTTCCATAAGTACATTTGATATCTCCCAAGTTCAAGCATCTGTGTCCAAGAAGAGAGGCCTGCTGATCGCCTATCACACCCGTCACGCATAATCCGGCAAATTCGCTTACCTTAATCCGACAAAAGACCTCGGCGGATGACTTTATTTTTGGCAGTATGCATTTAGGAATCTTGAAAAAAGAACACAATTCCTCACTCCAGTTCAACTCACGAAGGTCCATTAGGAAGGTTCTGCTGGCATTGGTCACATCTGTCACGTGAACTGAATCGCCATTGCAACTTCTCGACAGATTCCACAAAAGCCAGGTATCAACTGTCCCAAAGAAGCAACTTCCATTCGCAATAGCCGCTTTAACTTCTTCATTGTTGTGCATTAGCCAGTAAATTTTAAAGGCGCTGAAATACGCAGACATGGGTAAACCACAAACGTTCAAGAAATGATTTTTATCTTTTCGGGGAACTTCATTCAACAAGCGTTCTACACAATCAGAAGCTCTGTTATCGCTCCAAACGATGGCATTCGCCAGCGGCTCGCCAGTCCTTTTATTCCAAAGAACGCTCGTTTCCCGTTGATTGGTAAGGCCCACCGTTTTAATGTCCCCCATTTCAAATCCCTGGCGCAAAAAACTTTGGGTGGCGCAGGTTATGCACTTTAAACAAGATTCTAAAATGACGACAGGATCTTGTTCGATCCATCCCTCTTTCGGAACTATTTTCTCAATCTTCTCTTGGTGGAAAGCTACTACGTTTTGGTTTTCCGCATCGTATATAGTAACTCTAGAACTGCTAGTTCCTTGATCGATGGATGCCACAAAGATTTTAGACATAATTCAGTCTAAAAAATATTAAGATTAAAAAGAAAATAAACAAAAATCAAGAGCCTGCCTACCTACGAAGTTGTGGCATCAGTTCCAACTTCTGAACCAAAATGAAATGCGAACCTACATTCCGATTGCCTCTTCTTATAAAAAAGATTTTTCATAACTGATACATTTTGAATAACAAAAAGGGATAAAATAGAAAATTATAAATAATCCTGGCTCGACCATTTATATATGAGGCAGATGTAATACACACATGCGTTAGCGTTTGTTCACAGTATCGCTGCTACAAATGAAATTGGGGAATCTCAATAGGAGGAGCTCTATAAGAGAAAACAAATACTACAATTACTTCCTGTCTCACTGATGACAGTTTGAGAAGTGAAACTTATGATAGCCTTCGCCCCCCCCCCCCTCCTCAATAATTTTTTATAAGTAAGAGTTGCTGCTTGTTTATAAAGCATGTATGATGATTGGTGCCTGGTCAAAATGTCCTAAACCAAAACGTCCGAAATCCAAAACGTCCGAAACCGAAAAGTCCGAAAACCAAAGGTTCAAAAATTAGAAAAAAATATTTTTTTTCAAGAATCAAATTGTTGAAGAAAAAAACTGAAAAATTGAGCACAAAACTTTTTTTATTTAAAAAAATTCTATTTCTAGTTTTTTAGTTTAAAACTTTACACATTTTAGATTTAAATGAAAAATGCACTATAATCAAGCGTGTCTTTTTACTGGAATAGATAAAAATTCATTCCAATCTCTTAAAATCGCTTAAATTAGTAGAACTTTTTCCAAGACTTTTTTCCAAAATTGGGTTATATATTTTAAAATCATAATCTTCAGAAGTGTTTGATTTAAAATGAAAATTTTTTAGCCAAATTCATTATAATCTAAAAAATTGGTTTGGGACGTTTTGGATTTCGGATGTTTTGACTATGAACCATCATGATCGCATTATAGGATGTAATGATCATTCAAATACATGATAATGTAAGATAAGAGAATAAAAGGGAATGCAGACTTTCGAGTCAAACATCATGCCAAACTGCTCTGAAATTCCAATCAAAAATATTTTACAGACGATGCGTGAAGCTATATAATAATAATCCATTGCTTCAATATGCACACAATAAGTAAGCAATGTTTATCAAAGTGTCTCCTTGTAGTATTTTTGAGCAAACACATGTTGATGATCCACTAGATTTTCTCATCTTCTTCTGTCTCCTTCTCTGTTTTTCTCTTCCGCTTTCTCTGCTAAAACTCAAGCACTCAAGCTCTCTTCTTTCATTCAAGCCCTCTTCTCTTGTTAAGCTCTCCTATCTCATTCTGCTCTCTTCTCTCCAGTGGCGTAGCTAGGCTGGGATATGACGGACCGCCCCCCCCCCCAATGCACCTTATGCGATATCAGTTTTCGAAAATTTCTCCAATGAAAAGATCAAGAAAGTATAAATAACGTTGCTCAAGTTTTTTAAGTTTTTAAATTGCCCCCCCCCCCCCTCCTATCAACTTTTTTCTCGCTACGTCACTGCTTCTCTCTAATTTGTATTTAGAGTTAAATTAAAAATAATTCTATTTTATCTCATTAGAAACTAGTTTTTAATGGAATATTATTTCAATATTTTCAAAACATTTTTTCATGATACCAAAGTTCAGCTATTCAAATTAATAACAGAGATTTTTGGTAAAAATTTAGTTCCATCAATACACCAAACATTTTGCAAAAATGAAAATTTGTTTATTTTTAAATGAGAGAAAAATTGTTTTCAATCGTTACAATTTTATATCAACGAATATGTCAGACTCGCGTTAAAAAATTTTTTCAACAAAGGTTAGTTAATCTCTATCAGTACGTTTGTTACATTTTGTTACATTTTTCAATAGCTATTTGGGAATGAATATTTTGACTAGCTATTCAGTTTAAAAGCAAAAATACTTTATTTGTTTAATATTTGAGCAGAGATATTTTTTATAATGTTGGATTGTTAAATTTTATAAGTAACACTGTACATAATTAATTTAATCATTTTTTAAGAAAATTTGTTGATTATTGTAATATCGAAACAAAATGTTTCAGTTATTAAAAATGTACTTGATTTATTTAATTATAACAAATATAAAAAATTAGACACTTTATTGTTGATTTTTGCTGACTAGTTTCGGAGTATAAACTATATTTATTTCTAAATTTGATCTATTTATGACAGCTGTCAGAATTTTATTTGTAGACAAAAATAGTCAAAAAACGCAATGATTTTCTTGTTCTCGTATACTAAGATTTTTATGATTTATGTTGGTTTAAATCGTTTTTCTAATGATTTTGTGTTCTTACGCTTTAAATAATTTTATGAAAAGTGATTAAACTACCATTTTTTGTATACTATGATTTCTTACAAAATGTAAAAAACACAAGCGTTACCAAATCACCCTATAAGCAGTAGTGGGATTCAGCCGGTTCGCACCGGTTCGTTAGAAGCGTCTCACAGAATTTTGTGGGTTCGTAGAACCGGCTACAGTAAGCCTCTAAGTAAGAACTCTAAGTTTTTAAGCAAGACTGTTTGATTTACAGTAATATAACTGAAATGGGAAATTTTTTTCACTTTTTATAGAAATATATACAGTAGACTCCCTCCTAGAGACGAGCCCTCTAAAACGACCAGGCCACCATTGCGACCATTTTTTCACAGTCGCAATTTTCGTGTATCTTTCATCTAGGTATTTAGTCTCTTTAAACAAACAGCCCTTTAAATTTAGTCTATTCAGGAATACGACCGCTTCATCTAGTCCCAACTCTACTTTTTACACTTTATAATACGACCACCTGTTGTTTTCGCATCAAGATTTATTGTTTTATAAATGCAAGTATCACCACTGTCAAGTTTCAACTGGCAAAGATTATGGCTTCAAATGCAAGCGACAAAGCGCAAATAAACTATGAAAAGAATTTGAGTAATTTTAAAGTCATCAAATCGAACAAATCAATTTTAAACTGTCTCTATAAAAAGTCTTTATTTTGCTATTCATTCTCTATAGGGAGAACCACTGGTGTTTTTGTATTACACGGCATGATCCTTGTAAAGTGAAGTTTTTCAAACATATGGAAGTATCAGAAAGAAAGAAGAATTTGAGTGAATATAAATTCCAATAAATCTTGTCAAATAATTTTTATGCGTAGGATAACGTCCGGCAAATCATTCATCGCAATATAAACACTCCTTATTTTTGTAATTTGCTATTTATTCTCTCTCTCATTGAATTTCATTTTCTAGAGCTTTTTTGGTAAATTGTTTTAATTAGATTTATTTACTGAGATATGACTAGTTGATTCCAAAAATTTTTTTGAATCTTTACTTTGGAAAAATATTCAATGACTTTTGAAAGCCTTAAAAATTAAGAATATTGTTGCCAACATATCCAGAGTTTGTTTTTTTGGTTTTTTGTGTAGAATAATTTTTAGTACAATAAGAATAAAAGTTTTTAAAGTTACAATAAAATTGAGGTTATATCGTTTGTGCAAATGATTTAATTATGCAGTGACTAAAAAACTCATAATTTAAAACCTTAAAAAATTTACCAATGTAATTTGACTTAATTAAACTTTATGAGGGTTTATCGAAAGGTTTGAGCTTTCAGTTTACAACTTTGAAGTCTTATTGTAACAGATAAGTTATTATGTAGCAGAATAAACCTTGTGTTATAGACAATATTTATGTCTTTGCTGAAGATTGTGTTATTGTCACTTATTTTGTGTAAATTCTAATTTCATATTGTACCAAACCTAGATTTTAATGTTAGTTAAACAATTTTTCCATTTATACATTTAAACTAAATGGTGCATTTTAGCTAAATGGTTTTAACTAAAAACTAAATTTTATAAAAAAAAAATTTTTAACTGCTGATAAAGAAGCGATTATACCTTCCTCTTTGATAAAAAAAATACTGATAAAACGTATGCTTTAGATAAACCCACTGCATCTACAGTTTTACCTCAAGGTGAAACACCAAGATGAGAATGCATCATTTCTGACAGATTGTTGGAGTGCGATACAATATGAAGAGTTTCAAAAAAAAGTATGATGGATTGATTGTTCGTGACAAAAAATTAGGTTGTGATCACTGTGCTAATTTTCAAAATACAAAAGGAATTCGAGTTTCAGTTGAATGTGGAAGCTGCAGCATCAAAGCCTCAGGAAGGAATAAAACTATTCAGCAAGCATCCCTGAGGAAAAAAACAAGAAACATTTTTCATCAAAAGCACATATTGTCTTTTTGAATCATACAGGTGACGCAATTACCAAAAGCATTGATAAAATGAATGAGAAATGTTTAGCCTCTACATGCAGAGTTTTCAATACAATATACAGTTTGGCAAAAAGAAGCAGACCATTTTCTGATGTTAAAGATGAGATCGAACTTCAAATAAAAAATGGAGTTGACATGGGATTTGGACTTCATTCTCGTAAAACTGCTGTGAAAATAGTTTATCACATTGCAAAAGATATAAAGAAAAAAGTTTTTACTAAAATCATTGAACAAAAGTTGAAAATTTGTCTAATCCTGGATGAAGCTTCAACCATATCTAGTAAGCCCACTATTATAATTTTTCTGAAGATTGAAGATAGTGATCGATCACCAACAGTGATATAGTGCTGAACAAATATACGTGTAACTTTTAAAAAGTTTACATGACGGTAGGTTCAAGGAACAATATTTGAAAAATAATTTGATTGCTTTCTGTTCAGATGGGGCAAGTGTAATGCTTGGCCGCCTATCTGGAGTAGGCATTAGTCTTAAAAACAGTATCCCAAGATCATGCTTTGGCATTGCTTATATCATCGTTTGCAACTCGTTTTGGACGATTGTGTTGAAGACATAAAACAAGTAAACCATTTAAAAATTTTTATGGATAAAATGTACAAAATTTTTCATCAATCAAATAAAAATCAATTACAATATTTCTTCAATATTTCTGTAGAGCTTGGGCAAGAAATTCTTAAAATAGGAAGAGTTTTAGGACGAAGGTGGGCTGCTTGCAGTCTAAGATCTGCCCTTGCTGTGTGGCGTACCATTATTTTACTAGTGAAGCAGATTATTCAGGGATGGCTGCACGGTTTTGAAACAAGCAAGATTTCTCTTGGAAAAAGAAATCGATCTTAGAGTTGAATCAGATGGTTTTAAGGATTTTATCTTTATCGAAAATAACAAAGTTATAAATCTTCCTCGTCGAAAATTACTTGATTCAAAAGAGATTGATGAATTGTGAAAGTTCAACAATAAAGAACAAGATGAGCAAATTCAAAATTTGATTTATTTTCTAGAGCCTGATTCGTGGAACATTGAGGATGTTGTTGCACCTTGTAGAGGTGTAGAAGAAAAACTGAGCGAATTTGGTAAATTTTTCAATCATGAAATTGATATCAATGATTTTCGCGACTACGTGGATAATGTTTTGCGAAGTTTTGGCAGTTCTGAAAAGGCTCAAGTTCCTCAAAGTGTTAAAAAAGCAAAAAGTATCATCAATACTATTGCTGTGAGTTCTGCAGAGACTGAACGCGGTTTTTCGAGAATGAATTTAATATATTCTGATAAAAGAAGCCGTCTTACTGTTCAGAATGTTGCCAATCTTGTGATAATCAATCTCATTGGTCTTCCATTCAGCTCATGGGATCCCAATTCTTCGGTCAAGCGTGGCTTAAAAAACCGCTTAGCTGATGACGGCAGAGTGAAACAAAAGAAAAATAAAGAAATTAATGAAAATCACATCGCCATTTGGAAATATTTAAACTAAATATTTTTAAATAAATAATATTTTATTGTGTGTATTTATTTTCCTTATTCGATAGAGATAAGATTTTTACTTTTTCCTTCGGAATATACTGAATCATGAAATCTACAAGCAACAATATACATTAATTTATATGAAATCAATGACAACCTAAAATTGTATTTTAGCATGTGTATTCAGAATTACATAAACACACATCTTCACGTTTTCATATCAATACAACAATAATGACTCTATTATAATATGAAGGTTTTGGTCAACCCTTTTTATATAAAATTGTCTTAGGTAATTATTTCCTTATTTTCCTCCGTTCACAGTGGTCCCCAAAAGCCTCAAATCACATACTCTTTTATTATATGACATTTTTTCAAACGTACATATTAGTTCGAATGTTGGAAAATTTACAATTTTGCAAAAGAACCGAATGGAGAAAAATTTGAATCCAACCACTGCCTATAAGGGTTAGCTACTTCAACGTTGGCTTTTGCTGCTTATAAAAACTTAAAAATACGGATAAACTATCTCATTTTTTATGCCTACTATTATTTTGAAATTATTCTGAGAACAGACAGTTTCATTTTAAAATAGCGAAAATTGTTTTATTAATCTATTTTGTCTCCTTTCTCTATTATGTTAATTATGTAGCAAATTTTTCAATTTTGAGTAAAAGGTAAGGTAAGGTACCGTGGGTGTGTTTTCATTGACAAGGCACTGATGTACCGCTTATGTCAAACTATGAACAAATTGGTATCGATAAGGAATCGAATCCAGAGGCTTTCGTGCTGAGTCAATCATCTCAACCAACCTGCCATGCCACCCATAGCTGTAGGGAATACGTCAAATTAGTTTTCAAAAAACTTAAGTTATGCTGTAAAAATTTTTGTTTTTGTTGAAGCTCTATTAACTTTTTCTGGTTGATTTTTTTTTTTATAAGTTATTATAAAAGGCAAATCATTGCAAAAGGTTAAAAGCTATTTTACTATTTGTAGATTTTTTTAGCTTGCACCAATTTAGCTTTTAAACTATTTTTGAATGATACTGAGAAAAATGAAGTAATGCAATCTTAATTTATTGTTTGATTTTTGTTTGCACAATTTTATCTTTATTTTATACCCTTTTTTGAGAGTCTAACTAACTTACACGTATTCTTATACACTAAAAAGAATGAAAAAATTCTAATACCAAGTTTTCTAACTTTAGTTCTGTTTTACATTTTTGATAGAAATTATCCTAGAAAAGTTATGCAATTTTGATGTGTTTTTTTATTTATTTTTCTCAATAAAACATTTTTTTCATTCTTTAGGAAGAAGAAATGGAACAACTGAAAATTAATGAATGATTTTTTTCATTCAATAAAATTTTGAATTTATTTTATTAATTGATATCTTTACCCCCTTTCTAAATATAATTTGGAGATGGTGCACATCTATTTGAAGGGAGAAAGTTTGGTTATGCATGTTCCTATTTATAAGTCCTCATTCATTGTTTACGTTAAGCTTAATAGGGCGGGAGTTAAAGTTTACATTGAGCTTAATTAAGAATGGAATAGAATAAACAAGAGAGGAGTAGGAATTCAGAAAAATTTGTTCTCCTTTTTGGAAGACGCTTGAAAGTCCGCCCCCTCCAATAATTTCAAGGATGTGCGCCCCTGAATCAATCACATTTTTTTCATATAAACATAGCAGGGTGTCTAGTTGACTCTTTTCCTTCAGACTACATTCACTCATATAAAACTCTCCAACCTTCAGTTATTTGTTTTCAGTTGTTTTCTCTATCAATCAAATATCCCTTCATCAATTCCTGTAATGTGCCTGATATACTACTTCATTTTCAAATGAAAAGCTTATTCGCCCCCTCCCCCCCCCCAATAATTTTGAATTTTTTTAAACTAGTGTATATGCAATATGCAAATTTAATTAAAATATTTACGCTGGAAGTATAGTATTTAAATTTCATCAATTTTGTTAAATAATAATATAAAGTAGTCTTATAAATTTAGGTATGCGCTGAATAAACTATATTTTAAAGGATTGCTTCAATATTTGGTCTCCCGTGGTATTTCCAGACTAGTAATTTTGATAATTGCAAAAAAAATTTCGCCCCCCCCCCCAATAATTTTGAGGATGTGCGCCCCTGGTATATTATGTATTTTGATTTTAATATTTTAGGAAAGAAGCAGGGGCTAAGCTCGCCTCATTCATTATCACAATGAAAATAAAGTCAGTCAATAATATAATATAATTTGATCAATTACAACTAAAAGAGGTATTAGTTTGAAAACACAAATATGTTTACAATATTACTTTAATTTTTAATAGTTATGAAACAATTTAGATTTGTTTAATATTAAAAAACATAATTAAAAAAGAGCTCAAATATTCAACTTTTCAGTAAACAATTGACAAAACTAAAAAATTTATTCTAATATTCTAGGCAGATGGTCTTGTGTTAGGAGCGTAGGGTCATGATCTAGTTGGTTTGAGTTCGATTGCCGATCATGACTATCGTAAACATCTGTTCAGCTATGGAGAATTATTTTTCCTTTAGATGCGATACCAACAAATTTAAAGGTTGAATATAGAAATATAATTTAAATAAACTATAGATTCTAAGATTTGGCTAATTGAATCAAACAAATATAGGTATGAAAATGAAAGCATATTTCATGATTTTAACCCATTAAGTACCATAGAAATCTGACGATATTTAAAAAAAAACGCAGACGATTTATATTCAAAGTCATTGAAAAAAGCAGACGAAGATGAAATCACTTATGTTCCCGAATGAGAACATTGGGACTTAATGGGTTAAAGCAAATAAATTCTGCGGTATTTTAAAATAGACCGCAATTTCCTTTATAAATTTATATCTCACAAACTGGAGTAAAATGAAGTCAAAAAATTTATTTAAAAATATCTAAAATAATTTAACAATAATTATTAAAGCCTGTTCAACGAGGAACCATTTGTTTACAAATAGATTGTTCACTGAGGGAACAAAAATAGCCGAGCACAAATAGGGTTAAAGAGTAGAAATAAAAAAATATCTAAGATTGATAAGGATACTTATTTCCATTGTCGAAAATAAGCAATTCTGGAGAGTTAGGAACATGATGGTGATATTAAAGAACTCCCACCTGTTTGACACGGGAGAAAACACTTCATAATTTTTGGTCACTATCTTTCGAAACGTTAAATTTTTAAGACGTTTGACAATCTTTTATATTTTTATTGACTATAATAAATTTCATATTATTACCATATACCAAGATTTTCCTGTGTATTCAATTTGATACTTTTTTAAAATTAAATGTGTTCAATAATAAAAACGGGGAGACAACGATGTAATAATCTTTGTGTTTTTCAAAAGGAATGGAAATAATCACTTTTTAATAATCTCTATGTTATAGTACTATTTAAGCAAAGTAGTAGAATGTTGAACATTAACCTTAAGCTTAATTAAAAAATAATAACAGTAATTTTTATTTTATTTTCTACATTTCTAAGTTTTAGATTAATCAACTTTATCACATCATTTTTTCATTTTTTAGGAAGAAGAAATGGAATAACTGAAAATTTGAATGATTTTTTATTCAATAAAATTTTCAATTTGTTTTATTGTTTGAAATTTTTAATTTTGTTGTCTCCTACAATTTAGTAAAATCAAAGAAGAATTTTATTTTAATGTATTTAATTTTGAATTTATTGCAAGTAACTTATACAGGAGCCAACAAAATTAAAAAGTTTAAATTTTCGAAAATATAATTAAACACAATTTGAAATGATTTATTTCTAGTTATATAGTGACGCAGGGGGGGGGGGGTCAATATGGGAAAATACAGGCCCATCCGGTACTGGATTGAAAAAGTTTCAAAAGTTTGCAAGACACCACCTACCCTTTATAACTGTATTGGTACTTAAAAAAACTGACACTTTTTTTGGATATACCACCCTTGTCACTCTATATTTATTTGTCGCTTTGATATTTAGCTTTGAGAAATTGAATATATGAATCTGTTTATTATGAAAAACATGTTGTAAAGTCATTTTTTATTTAAAATTTTATCTTTGATTTTTGCATCTACCACATATTGTGGAGAAACACTTTTTCCATGTAAACTTTTATAGTGCTCTTCTAAACACAATGCCCAAACAACACAGTAACACTTATTTTCAGGACATATTATAGGTTTATTGTATGTTGACTTTATGTTCATGCTTTTACTGTAGTTGGTACAATCTGACATGACAATTTTAAAAAAATTTTCTCTTCCCTTTTTTTAGCTGAATTCTACCTTTGTTGAACAATTTTCTGATTTGAGACCACAAAGTCCGCAAATAATTGTATCAAAGGTTTCTTTTCTTATATAATGCCCAGCAATATGCTCAATAAGTTTTTTATCATTAACATTTTTCATACAAATTTTGCATTTTTTTTCATTTCCATTCTTTATTTCTTCCGCTGCAAAAAGAATTTCTTTATATTCTTTAGTAAAAAAAACTTGCTGCACCCAACAGGAGGGTCCAAGTCAATTGATGGCTTGATGAGTGTACATTTTTGTAAGCACGATCTAAATTCCTCTTGGGAATTTTCAGCCCAATATATCTTTTCATTGACTATCTTAGTTTTCAGCTAATAAAAGTAAAGTAAAATTGCCTTTTTCTTTGTCGTATTCTACATAATTTAAAGGTTTTTTTTCAGAATCAAAAATTAGTACTAAAAAAACATCAACTTTATCTTCGACTATAACACAGTCATTAATAAAAAGGAGATTGTCCAAAATCTCTTCTGTGTTTGGATCCTTTAGTGTTTCTAAAGAGAGACCACTGACTCTTTTCAACCTATCTTTGCTCAAAGGAGTTTTCCTGATTAAATTTTTTAGACAAGTTGATTTATAAATTTTGGTTCCATCTATATATACTTTTGGTTCGTGCTTCTCTTTTATTACTTCTGACAGAGCTTCTACAGAAGTAAAATCTTTTTCATTCAGAGGAAACACCAGAGCACTATTTCGATTTTCTTCTAATAGAAAAGGATCTTCAGTTGAAAGTCTAACTCCAAAAGCAGCCTTCTCGATATGGACACCTTAACGTAACTCTCTTATTGACCAAACTGTCAACATCAGCTTCAGATAGGTAGCAAGCTTCATAGTAGCCTTTCATCTAACAGCTTTTATATTCACATTTTCAAGCGTCAATAAATCAGCATTCCAAGAGTTAGGATTAGAATAATCTAAGCATAATCGTTTCATCGTTCTAGATTTTTTACCCCTAAAACAATCCTGTGAAAGTATTTGATCACAAACCGAAAGAGAAGAGCACGCATTAACGGCTTCTAGATGAGACATGTGTAAACCATTAAATCTCATTTTGAGATTTCCAAATAACCGTTCTAAAGGATCAGTACCATTTAATAAAAAATAAAGAGGTTCTGTTGGTGTAAAAAATTTTGACTTGGCGGCACAAAATATGGCGTCTTGAAAGAATGCTTGTATATCATGATAAAGCTGAGAAGGAATAAAAAGATTGTTTGCTTGTGATAAAAATAAGAGCAAGTACGAAGCACACGAGAACTTTCGAAGTTGTTCTGAAATATCAATATCTGTGTAAACGTACCATGCTAGTAAGCCATCGATTAAATTAGTTTATTATTGCTTTAGATTAAATTAGAAAAAAAACAAAAAAAAAGGAACCTTGAATCAATATTCTATAATACAATATAATTTCAAATTTTTTTGAAAATTTTTATCACGTCCATATAAAAACTAGGATTGAAAATGTTCAAAGAGGTAATTTAAATTTATTAAATTTTGATTAAAAAATAATTTTTTTTAAAATTTTTTAATTATTAAATTACTGAAATATTGAAATTGAAAAATGTTTTTTATTGTATTTTTTGTTTTATACTATTTATTAAAGGTAAGGTACTAAAAATTTTTTTCATATTCATGTATACCCACCCCCCCCCCCCCCCCACCTGGGCTATTTTTTCCTAGCTTTGAACCCCCCCCCCCCCCTAAGTGACGCTATAAATTTATTTTTATATTATTTTTGGTGGTTTAGAAATTTCTCATATAAAAAATGATAGGTTAACATAAAACTTCATATGGATTATTTTTGTGATGTTTGTTTGTGTTGTTTTAGTGTTCTGAATCCAAATAGGAGCTCGGTTAAATGAACTTTCATATTTCATGTTAAAATTTTGCATTAAATAGATTTTTCATCGCTGTAGCCAGAATTATCAAAAATCTAAATTGTACCAAATGAGTCCTTTAAAAAGCTATTTTCTTAAAGATTTTTTTAATTTTATTGTACTCATCAGCCATATCTACCCGCTTTCTGTTTATTCATTTTATCCATTAATATTATTATCAATGAACTTTCTTACCAAGTTATTGATTTTTACAAGACTCTAATTTTTATATATATTTACAAACTGTATTTACACTTTTTAGTGTATGCATGCATAATAAATCTTTTTTATTTTTGGTTAACATGGCGTGTGACTAATTTGTGCCAATCTCAATATTTTAGTGCCAACCTGGAGAAAACTTATTTATAAAGACATTCTTTTAATCTTATAGTTTCAATAATACTTTAAAACTAATATTTATTTAATTTCAAAAATTTTTATTAACTGAATTTTTTTTAATTACCGTATTTTTCGGACTATAAGGCGCACTGGATTATAAGGCGCAAACTCAAAAAAATACAAAAAGGTTTACTTGCTTCATATATAAGGCGCACCGGATTATTAGGCGCATTAAAAATCTTAACTTAAAACCAATATACTAGGTAATTAGGCTAATAGTTTATTGAAATAACGCTTTAATCAAAATAAAAAAAAATTAAATTGCTTTTATTATTCGCTTTGAAATCCTTCAAACCCTTCATTTTCTGTGTCGGAATTTAAAAGTTGAGCAATCTCTTCGCTCACTGAATAATCAAGTGATTCATCATCAGTAGAGTCAGAATCCTCTCTAGTTATTTCCAAATCATCAATAATTCCAGCTTTATTAAAACCGCGAATTATGCATGAAGGAGAGACTTTAGACCAAGCTTCTAGAATCCACTTACTAATGGTGGAGTAATCAACACGTCGTTGCCTTCCAGTTTTCGTGAAAGTGTGTTCGCCATCTGTCATCCAGCGCTCCCATAGAGCTCTTAATTTAACTTTAAAGGATCTATTCGCAGTAATATCCAAAGGTTGTAACTCCTTCGTCAAACCACCAGGAATTATTGCTAATTGCGTGTTAATTTTTTTAACGTGAGCCTTTATCTTATCGGTGATGTGAGCACGCATAGAGTCGCAAATCAACAATGACGGCGATGAATGGAAAAAACC
This sequence comes from Nectonema munidae, assembly GCA_030549495.1. Lineage (NCBI taxonomy): Eukaryota > Metazoa > Nematomorpha > Nectonematoida > Nectonematidae > Nectonema > Nectonema munidae. The sequence continues at coordinate 81,742 of JAUIRK010000743.1, forward strand.
ATCAGATCTTTTAACAAATACTTCATTAAGCCACTCGCTCATCTTTTGCTCGTCCATCCACCCCTTTGAATTAGCTTTAATAATAATTCCAGATGGAAACTTATCTTTTGGTAAAGTCTTTCGTTTGAAAATTATCATGGGTGGGAGTTTAGAGCCATTGGCTTGACATGCAAGAACTACAGTGAAGCACGATTTTTCATTTCCTGTAGTAGAAATTGATACCGAACTTGTTCCTTTTTTATCTACTGTACGGTTCATAGGAATATCGAAAGTGAGTGGAATTTCATCCATATTAGTAATGTGTGTCAGTTTAATATTTCTTTGAGAGACAATTTCTTTGAGGTAACTTTTGAAAACACAAACTTTTTCTTTGTAGTCTTTTGGTAGTTGTTGCGAAACAGTAGTTTTTGTGCGTATTGAAAGATTTTTCCTCTTCATAAAGCGAAAACACCATGATGAACCTCCTTGGAACTCTTTAATTTTCATTTCATGTGCTAAGATTGGCTTTTGCTTTCAATCTGATCGAAATCGTTGATATACCTCTACCCATTGTTCTTTGTTCTATTACCCACTGTTCGAGATCATTTTCCAACTGAGGCCATCTAGCTTTGTTACCTCTAAAACTTCGTTTTGTTTTCTTCACTTGTTTTAAGTCGTCTTCTTGTATCCTCCATTTTCTAACCATAGACTCATTTATGTTGAATTCTCTTGCAGTTGCCCTATTCCCATGCTCTTTCGAATAGTCAATAATTCTTAGTTTAAAACCAGCATCATATGCATGTCGTTTTGCAGGCATAATTGAAAATTTATAATGAAAAGTTCAAAAACAAATTCAAACTTGAATAATCTGAAATAAAAAACTAATTTATTAGGGAAAAGCAATAGCGTAAATAAATGAACCTAGCTTAATTAAAGTAAGCCATTTCAGTTTTAACAAATAACAAGTAAAAGTGAATTGATTTAAACATAAAATGAAAAAAACTTAAATTTTGATTGAAAATAATTTTTTTTATGTAAATTTCAGTATATAAGACGCACCATATTATAAGGCGCATTGAAATTTTTAGTTAAAAAAAAATCTTCAGAGTGCGCCTTATAGTCTGAAAAATACGGTACGATTAATTATGTTTTTTTTTTTGATTTTTTGAATTTTTCACCCATTTTTACACAACTTGAACAATCCAAATAAAATTTAAATGCCCTTCGTTTTAATTCGGAATTACCAAGATGACCAAACCTTTTGATGCAAATTTTTAATTGATCACCATAAAATCCTGAATTGATCACTAAAATCCATAGTTAGATACTAATGTTCTTGAATATTTCATTAAAGACAATGTTTCTATACCTTTTTAAATACTAGATATTTTTCTTACACCTTTTTTAATGATTAGATGCAGTTAAAGAGAACAGGATTTTACAATTGAAAAGCTTTTCTTTAGTTTTTTGAATGGCGATTGAAAAGTGGGATAAATTAGTGTTTATTATTCCATTTAACTTTATTAGTTTTACTTTCAAAGGAAAAAGACATCACAGGATGGCATACTTTATATATAGGAGAGAAATCAGCTAAAAACTTTCTTGGAATATGCTTATAAAATTTTCTAATAAAGGTTTCTACATTTTAATGATGTTTTAAAAAGATGAGTTCATTTCTCCTATCTAGATTTTGTATAAAAATAATGAAATTTATTTTGGGGATTTAATCGCTATCTTCACTTCAAATGTACTATGCAAATAAAGTTAGCGCATGTCAAACAGCTACAAGTGCTATGCAAATATTGTCAGCAAATGAAAGAAACCACATGAAGACATTCAAATACCTTTTTGTAAAGTATGCTAATTCAATGGGTATATAAACTAAACACTAACTTCTAAACCACTTTATTCAATATGCTATTTTCATGTAGTAAAGCCTTTGATGTACTTTTATTTTCAAGGTTCATTACAGAGGTGAAATCTTTTTTGTTAAATGTTTTATTTTTAATTTAATCTTATTTGTAACTTACAGACACATGAGACGAAAACAAGAATTTCAACTGGATGTGACTGTATCCTTTATTACAATTGAAAGAACCTATCATATAATTATACTACAAAATTCTTCAGCCATGGGTGTTGAAAACTTAAATATATACTTAAAACACCTTGGTCTCAATGGCATTCAAACACTCACAAACATAGCCAACTACTCATACGCAAAATGCATAATACTTCACATTTGGAAAATGGGAAAAATCATTACACCTCAAAACAAATAAAGCTCCGATGGAAGCATCATCATTCCAGCCTATACCAATACTCTGGACACCCTCTAAGGTTTTGTAACGTCTGCTTTTGAAAAAAAATACACCACACATTCCATTAACATTAACCCAGCACGGCTTTAAATCAAGTCACTCAACCACTATATTAATTACAAACATTACTCCAAATGTCCACCGCACCGAACATTAATGGTTAAAAGTCACAGAAAAAAGCTTTTGACACAGTCTCACGTACCTTCTCATCAACAAAATCTATAACACATCCTTGCCAAATAACACTGGCTCGCTAACTACCTATTAGGGAGACTATCTTTTATACATTACAATGATTTGTTATAACTAAAAACTTCGCTAACGGTCTTTCACAAGGCTCTATTCTGAGTCAATCACTTTTTACAGAGGCGTAGCTCAGTTAGGGCCTGAGGGGCCATGCCCCCCCCCGTCCCTCATGTACTTGAAAATTAAAATTTAACTTTTTATACTTGAATTTCATGGTTAGGGTTAGAATTAATTTAACCTAGACATTTTCGATGAGATGTTTTCGATTATATTTTTTGGATATATTTTCCTACACTAAAATAATTTTTCAAACACTTATATTTTAAAATAATACAACAAAAGATTTGGTTTGTCAGTTCTCTTGCATTCGATACTACTAAAAAAATTTTAATATATGTAGATAATTTTGCCAAATTTTTATTTGAGACAATTTGTAATATATGTAGACAATTTATTTTGAATGAGGTTCTATATTTGAAAATATACAATTTATTTGAATATACTGGAAGATCTCTGATAATGAACATCTCTATTTAATGAAGAACATGAACACAAAACTTATGCAAATATCAAAAAAAGTCTCTTTTAGTGAACAAAGATAACTACGTGATGAAATAGCAAAAGCTATATACATCAAACAATATCATTTTATTGATTCATTTCCTCATACACAAGCTATTTTTCATTTCCTCTTTTTGTTAATAATAGTATTTCCAATCTTCTCTCTTCACATTCCTCTTTTTCGTTTCCTCTTTTTGATTGCTTGTTTCCAGTCTTTAACTGTTGTTTTCTTTGAGCAAGTAAGCTTTTGCATACCATATTATTCAAAATCATATTAAAATCATACAGATTTTTATATCAGAATGTTGATTTTTTGAATTTTGTTTTTAAAATTTTTTAAAAGCATAAAATAAATTTTAGTTTTTGTATGCTATGTAAGCAAGCAAAAAATAATGGGCTGAATTAGTTTTATTTTTGTTTAGTTCACAGGTTGTTTTTAAAGCAAAAAAATTATAAGTTTTAAAAACTTCAATAATTTACCAGTTTTTTGGAGAGCAACAAAAAAAAAGCTTGGATGAATGCTTTTATTTTTGATAAATGGTTAACAAACTTAAACAGAGACATGAAAAAGAAAAAAAGTAGCATTTTGCTTTTTGTTGACAATGCACCTAGTCATTATTTGAAAGAACATAGCAATGTTAAAGTGACGTTTTTCCCACCAAATTGTACATCTCATGTACAACCTCTGGATCAAGGAATAATTTAAAACGTGAAAGTTGTGTACAGAAAACGTCTTCTTAAAAAGTTACTTTCAGAAATTGAAAGTGGCATTTCTGATGATGCAACAATACCTACGGTGATTACTGTAAAAGGTGTTATATTTTGGATCAGTCAAGTTTTGGGCTGAAGTAACAGAAAAAATAATACAAAAATGTTGCAGAAAAGCTGGCTTCATTTCTGTAGAAAATTTGGTAGAAGAGGAAGATAACTCAAGTGATGTTGATTTGCGAGAACATGAATACGAAGAACTTTTTGGAGAAGTTTCCAAAGCTTTGAGTCTTGACAATGCTTCTGAAAAAGAATATATAAACTGTGACAAAGATGAGAGTCTACTTGATGCATTGAATACTAATAATTGGTCAATTGAATTGTCAAACTTGAATGAGATGTCGTCAGAAGAAGATGAAACTACCAGTTTTACTACCCCAATGCCTAGAAGTAAAGACGTTTTGAATAATTTAGAGAAATTAAAGAGATTTACAGATGGGCATGAAGAAGCTTGTATTTTAATATCAGAACTAGTACAGTGTGTTCAAGATATTATTATTAAAAAAAAGGATGCTAAACAGCTAAAAATTTTTGAAAACTAAAAATAGTGGAAAAATATGTGTAAAAGGACGCTCTTTAAGATAGGTATGGTTTAAAATGCTTTTTAAAAAATTTTCTTTTAAAGTTAACATTTGTGATTTTTGCCACAAAAATTTAAAAAAATTGTTAAAATCAAAAAAAATAAATCAAAAATAAATATTTTCAAAATTTTCAAATATTAGAATAAAATATAACTCAATATGCATCTTTTCATAAAAATATTAGAAAAAAATAAATTTTATTTTTTGAGAAAAAATTTGTTCACAAATGTTGAAATTCGGAAGTTTTGAGGCGCAATTCTGGAAAAGTTCAAAAAAAATTCTGAAATTTTTTTGATAATTATTATTCATACATATGTGTACTTTAATTGCATAAAAAATTTTTTATAAAAAAAATGCTAACACGAAAATCGTAAAATTTCCATCTCGGGTACGGGTCATTGACTTGAATTTGGGGTCATGACACCATCACCATACAAATTCAGAAGCGAAAATAAGGTAGATGTGGATAAAAAAATTTTTCAAAACCGCCTTTCATGATATAAAAATTTTTAGCGCAAAGTGGTGTAAAGTAAAAAATACTCAAGACAAAGCTTCTATCCTCAATGGGCATAATAACTGGAAGCATGCTCTTGAAAGGGGTAAGGGTCTATCAAAAGATGAGGAGTTAAAAAATCATATTAAGGCATACAAAACATGGATTGAAAGAAGGCAAAGAATTTATAACACCTTATCTGTTTCATGTACTTAATGATGGTTTCATGTACTTAATGTAATTGTATTCTTAATGAAACGCTTTTGGCCAAAGATAGGTATTTTATATATATAACCAAATTTTACATATTTTTTTGTTAAATGGAAATTTTTAACAAATAGTTATTACATCAAGTCGATATTTGACATCATCCAATTTTTTACTTTGAATGAACTGCCTTTGCGTGGCCATGAGGAGCATAATATTTAGATTCAAATAAAATTGATACACCAAATGGGATGTTTTTGCGATTGTTTGAATATACAATGAAAAATATAATAAACTTGCAGAAGTAAACTTTTAATTTATTTTTCATCATATCATTTTTTTATTCAGTTAATATAAAATAAAAAATTACAATACAGAAACTTATTAGAAAAAAGAACTGTATAAAAATGGAATATTTTATTTTTTAATTATTTATTCATCAGATTTCTAAAACAATCCCCAAGAATGCAAAATACACATGCCCAGACATTCAAAACGAAATAATCAGCACGATGGCTTCATTTGTAGTTTCAAAAGTTGACGAGGAAGTAAACTCACCTGAATTTCCTTACATTTGTTTGAAAGCCGACCGGACAAAAGATTGTAACTACACCGAGAATATATCAATAGTAAAATTAAAAATTTTAAAAATTTTTTTTTTGGGTGGGGGGGGGGGGGGGGGGGGGCGGGGGGGGGAGGAGACAGCTGTAGCTTGAGATAAACCAGTACTATTTCTAATCAAAGGAACAGCAAGAAGTTTTGTTATTTCCAGACCAGAAACAATAACAGCAACGCGGTCTACTTTTTCATCTAAAGTCAATGATGGTAATAACTTACTTTCCCAATGAACTGTGAGAGCCACATCTGGATGGAAAGTTTTCATTATTGATTTGAATTCTCCATTAAGTGTGTACTGATCAGGTTCATGATTGAGAGCCTTTATTGTAGCAGAAAGTATATGCATAGCATTTCTGACACGCCTGTCCTGTCTAAAGCAGATGCTAATTGAGGCGTCATAATGTTTTTAATTTTTTCTACGTCATTCCCACTTTTTGAAAGATTTAATGAGATGGTATCAGCATTCTCATCTTTTTCAGCAGTGAAATCCATATCCATTTCATCTAGACTCTAGACTTCTAGAGTCTACACACAGATTCTTCTCTTCTTTCAGCTTCCTTTTCTTTTCTACTTTATTCAGCTTCTAGTTTTTTCTTTCTACGTTGTTCTATACCTGTAAGCTTTCTATCGATTTTTTCCATGGATCCTCTCCTACCCTTTTCTCTTTGAGCTTGCAAAAAGTCTGTATCTTCTTCACAATTTTTTATTTTGAAAGCATCTTGATGAGCAACATCAAATAAGTCATCAAGTGTGCTCGAGAAATTTTCTTCTTTCTTTTTTTGATTATCAGATTTCTTTTTTGAGCTTTTACTAAGATTTTGCCACTGTGAATAAAACTCTCTCAACTTTTTAACAATGTTATAATTTTGCTTAGTTGGCAATCTTACTTTGTTCGAAATCAGTAGAAGCTATTCAACAGTTGTTTTTGAACTTTCTGTCAATGTCTTTCCTTCGATTCGATGAAGATGTAAAAGTCTACCCAAAACGATTCTGTTAGATGGAAGCTTACTATCAGAAAGCGATTCATATGTATTTTCAACTAACCACATAGTTCTTGTTCTTTTAGTACATGCATTCATTTCTAAGACACTAAAAATTAGGGCTGAAAAAGTATAAAAAAAATTAAAAAAAATGCACTGAAATGCTGCTTATATTATATATATTGAACTTGTGCAACCTTTAGATTTAGATTAATTAGAACGTTTTTCTGCATGCAAGTTTATAAACCCAAAAGGAAAAAAATGAGGAGGTAAGAGAAGGTGTTTATCATTTTTAATTTTTTACTCCATATAATATTGTCACCGTAATGGCCACGTTTATTTTTTTTTAAAATCAATCAAACTTGTCAAAAATTGATTGATATATGACAGCTCAACTAAAAAAACAAACTTTTAGTTTAAATGGGTATACAAAGTTTTTTACACATATATACCCATTTTCAAGTGTGCTGAACACGATGGTCACGTTTATTTTTTTTTAAATCAACCAAATCTGTCAAAAAATTGATTGATATATGACAGCTCAACTGAAAAAAAAGATAATTTTAGATTTAGTGCTTATACAAAGTTTTTTTTACACATATATACCCATTTTGATGTATGCTGAATACGATGGTCACGTTTATTTTTTAAAAAAATCATTCAAACCTATCAAAAAATTGATTGATATATGACAGCTCAATTAAAAAAAAACCTTTTAGTTAAAATTGTTATACAAAGTTTTCTATTTATATACACCTGTTTTCATGTAGGCTGAATACAATGGTCACGTTTATTTTTTTAAAAAATCAATCAAACCTTGTCAAAAATTTGATTGACCTATGACAGCCCAACTGAAAAAAAATTAACCCTTTATTTAAGTAGTTATAAGAAGTTTTTTTAACATTTTTGATTAATTTGTGACTTTTTTAAAATCGTGGTATGTTTGTGGTCAGATATATTGTACTGATTTTTGAACGATTTGTTTTCATGCTATTCTCCAAAGACTATATTCAAATTTTTAGTTTCACAAATGAATTTATTTCTCTTTGAAGTTTAGATTTTATTTGGAATCTATAATAAAACAAATTTTTTCAGTATCAAAATTTCCATTGAGGCACGAATATTAATTTTGATACTCATCATTATACTTTAAAATTGATTCATATATTTATGTTCAAATTTTTTTTCCATTTTTAGACTATAGAATGAAAATTACGCTGTGAATTATATTTCAACTGGAATGATTGCATCATGTTTTTTAAATATTATGTATAATTTTTTCAAACTTTGAATATTCCATTTATATGTGCATACAGATATGCAAAATTTGGTAAGTTTCTATTTCGGAGGAATGAAGTTATAACTTCTAAAACTTTCTTACTTTCTTTAGAAAATGCCATCCAAGTTTTGCCAAGGTAACGATGTATATATTGAGAATAAAATTTTTCTCTTTTTTTTAAACTATTTTTATTATCCTTGACAGTTTTTAATAAAGGAGATCCTTCACTTTTTTTTTAAAAAACTGCCAGCAATTATTAAATAAAATAGCAAATTTTATGCAGAAAACTCATGTTGAGGTAAAAATATTTTTTATTTTAGGGAAACGATACGACAACCAAATGATTAGATATAAAAAAACGATCAAATTTTTATTATAAATAAATAATGTTTCAACTTTATCATCTTCGTTCCTTTGTATATTGTTTGATTATACGTATAAAACTTTCTCAAATTGGTCAAACACGAAACTTATTTAAATTGACCGATTCAGCTTGTTTCGAGATATTGTAGAGTGAATGGTATAAACGAACTGTCTTTCTCCTTCAAATAAAATGATGCGCATCAAAATATGCCTCTACAGAGTCCCTGTTTTGTATTTAATTAATTTCATTAAAAAAAATCACCCCATTGAATTCGGTATAAAATCCCGTTTTTAGTTCTATATCTTTTTCAGTTATATTTTCTTTTTATGCAATTTTGTTTTGCCTACTTATAATTCTATTTGTTCTGTGACAAAATCATACATCGTCATCATCTATTTAATCTTCTAGTCCTTTATTTCAGTTGAAGTGTCAAATGTCAATCAGTTTTCTGCAACAGGTACGTGATTTCATTCTTTCTAAAAATTAGCATCACTGCTGGATTCAGCCTACTTGAAAATGGGTACATATGTGTAAAACACTTCATTTGCAAATTTGATTCACGCTTATAAGTATTTTCAAATTCTAAATCCAAAAACAATCTATAATTGGCATTGTTGATTTTATTTATAAAAATGTGTGTATTTCATGTAAAATTTGAATGAATGTTCTCGTAGTCAGATTTTAGATGTAAACCGCAAATTTTGTTTTGGGAACAATTTTTAAAAGTGAACCACAAATTTATTTTACACTGGTAGGTAATTTTGAATCCAATTTTAAAAACAATCTATAAATGAAATTGACATTGTTGATTTGAGCCTACTTGAAAATGCGTTTATTTAGGTAAAATTTGATGATGTCCTCGAAGACAATTTAGAATAAGCCGCAACTTTGTTTCACAATTATAAGTATTTTCAAATTCTAAATGCAAAAACAATCCATAAATGAAATTGGCATTGTTGATTTGTTATAAAAGCGTGTATATTTCATGTAAAATTTTAATTAATGTTCTTGGAGACAGATTTTAAAAATAAACCGCAAATTTGTTTCACATTGATAAGGATTTTCAAATCCTAAATGCAAAAAGTATTTATAAATGAAATTGCGATTGTTGATTTGTTATAATAATGTGTATATTCCATGTAAAATTTGAATGAATGTTTTCAGAGACAGATTTTAGAAGTAAACAGCAAGTTTCTTACACACTTATAGGTATTTTCAATTTCTGAATTCCAAAAATAAGTCCAAAAATGAAATCAGCATGCTCGAATTGATATAAAAAATAGATTTCATGTAAAATTTGAAGGTATATTTTATTAGATATATTTCTCATCATTCAAAATTTTGATTGACATTTCCCAAAAAGTAACCATGATTTTAGAAAAATTTAAACTATAAAGTGTTATGTCTTCAAAACTGTATATATTTATAAATTTTCAAACGAGTATATAATATAGAAACAAAGTTATAAGCTTAACTAGAGATACTGTCAGAATTTTGCTGAAAAAGTTTAACTTTTGATTTTAATTGACAGATTTATGCATGAAAAGGTCATTCAACTGCCATGAAAATGGTATCAAAAGATGCAGCTATCAATTTTGGGAAATGTCACGAAGTATGGTAGCAAAAGATGTAGCAAATTTGGTACAAGAGAAATTTTAGTCACTGATAGGGTTAAGTCACATAACAGCGACTTGAATTGTTAGCTCACAATGTTGGAAACATGTTAGAATCTTTGAGAGAAAACAATGAATTTTTCGTTCAACTGAAAAAAACTTCCTCGAGTTTTTCAGATCAAATTCTCTTCACCACATTGTCCCATCGTGAAAGCAATGACCCATTTATCAGTTTATACAATGAAATAATTGTCGCTTGTTGGTTTACTCAATGTGAAGCAAAGGTGAGTGTTTCTTTTATTTGAAAAATGTTAACTTCTGATTTCATAGTTTATGCTTTTTAACCTAATTTTAAGCTAAAGTAATGTAATTTTTATTATATTGTATTCATTTGTTAATTTTATATTTGTAATGATTTTTCATCTAATAGTAAAACTTTTTTGAAGATTTCAAGAACGTGATAATGAATTTTTCAATGCTGTCAGATGTTTATGTCCAACAAACTCCTATTTTTTTAACCAAGAAGAACTGAACATGATAGCTTCTCATTTTGGAATTATGAATGATTCTTTATTCGTTAGCCAAACAGAAGTTGCTAAGAGTTTTATATTGAAAAACTATAAAGCTGATAAGCATAAGGATCTGAAAGACATTATTGAGATTATTTCTCCAATAAAGGAAGCAATAGAAAGAAGCATTTACAATTTGTATATAGGTATAAATTTGATTTGTAAATATATTGTATTGCAGTATTACTTGTACCAATTTTAATTATTGCAGGATCATTGACGATTGGTATCAGCACGGCTTCTTGCGAGAGGAGGTTTTCTTTTTTGAAGCGCATTTTGTCTGAGCAAAGATCATCAATGCTCCATGAACGAAAGCGCAACCCTATATTTGAGAAATTATACAAGGAACATTAATCTTGATGACTTTATGAAGGTGTTTGCTCAAAATTCTCGCAGAATTCAATTGTTTTAGCTTTGAACAAAAACAATTTAGCGGCTCTATATGGCTACTGGCGACTCTACCGCTTAAAAAAGAGAGAACGCGCCTATCTTAATACCTCACAAAACATTGAAAACCATATTAGAATTTGTTTTGAGTTTAATAATGAAAAATGATCGTTTAAATCACTAAAAAAATGTTTTATCAAAATTTAAATCAAACCAATTCATCTATTTTCAATGTTTTGAAGGTGGTGTGGAAAATTAAGAATTTTTCCTATGAATTTTAAAAACTTAATCAGGGTGATTCAGATTTTTCAATATAAGCCTATCCCCCCCCCCCCCATGTACTTCGCTCTGGCTACGCCACTGACTCTTTAACCTCGACATTCTACATGCATGATATTCCGACACCTCCCGCCAACATTTATATCTCATCTTATGCCGATGATTTATCAATCATGTCAATTCACACCAATGCAAACGCATGTACCACTCAAGCACAAGCCTATATAGTGCAACTCGAAAACAGGCCAAAACGGACATACTCGAAGTATCACCAACCATGTCCACTACCACGCTCCTAATAAGCCACAATAAGGAACATCAGTACACATCAAGAACTACACTCAAAATATCACAATACCACACAAAAAAAACCAAAATACTGGGTATGACACAACACTTCTACTTCACAACTCACATAGACACCTTAATCTCAAAATGAAGACCCACACTCGGCGCACTAACTGACGGTGCCGGGTTAAAACGCCCGAAAATAATAATTCGGGCGTTACTATTTTCTGAAGTTTATTCCATTTGGACAGTTTTCAAAACGGTCGATTTGACACGAAATGATAGTGATCAATTTGACTTGAAAGATAAAAGTGATCATACAAAAATACATTATTTCTTTGGTTTGCAAAACAATTAAACTACCAATTTAAACCAAAAATCAGTTTGAAACCAGAAAAGATGTGACTCATTTAAACAGGAAAACAAGAATATAAATAATTTCTGATTTTGGTTCAAAATTTCAGGAGTAGTTTGATTTGATAGGATTGATAAATTAAGAATCTTGTATGTGTTTTTTATGCATGTGAAACAAGAAACTGTTAAATTTAACATATTCTTAGAAAAATATATAAGATAATAATTGGAAAAAAGCGTAGATACAAGAAAAAATCTTAAATTTTTAAATATTTTTTGTAGATTCAAGTTTCAGAAGTTCTTGTATCGGGTGTTTGGTATCGGGCGTTTTGGTTTTCGGGCGTTTTGACTGAGACAAATAAAGAAACCTCTACCGTTATCTACAAACAATACATACGTTCAATAATGAACTACGCTAGCCCATCCTGGGCTCACAAAACCTCTAATACAGAAATAAATAAATTAACTAAAATACAAAAACTGAACTGCAAATCAACACCCATTCAACATTTACATGCAGAAAGAAAGATTCTCACTCTAATGCAACATCTTGACACGGGAGGCAGCCAATTCCTTGCCTCCTACAATCAATCAATTAAAGAACACTCCTCATCGATATTACTCTACAATTCTAAAATCAATACCCCAACTAGCAAACATGGCAGAATACAAAAATACATTCACACGCACTTAACTAAACAAGCTCTTCTCAATCTTCCTTGCAACAAAATTCTGGACGCCCCACCCCCTGAAATAAACAGCGAAGAAACACAGCCCTCCAGGTCGGAGCGAGTAAAGATTACACTGCGACCATCATCCAGCACTCAACACCTACAAACAGCGTTTCAACAATACAAGACCCACAGATCTCTCTACCCAATCCCTCACTCAGTCAAACACGTCATTGAAGACTGTTCCAACCTAACGACACAAAATCACTAGCGTCAAGCAGCTTTGGTCAGAACCAGCAAACGTGGTCTCTTACCTGCGTGGTTCTGGCTTTCTGGCATGACGGAGCCCGGGGAACAACAACAACTCGGGACGAACTAACCAAAATATTTTATATAAAAAATATTAATAAAATTTAACAAACAAAACCAATGAGATTCTATGGCTTTTTTTGTGATTTTGAGGTAAATGATCTATTCTTAATCCACTTTTCGACTTGAGGTAGAGTACTATGGTGAGACTGCCTCCTCATGTATGCTTATGTTAATAAAACAATATAAAAATAAAGATTATTTGTAAATCAATTCCAATTTGCATAATAAAAGACAAAAAATATACAAGTAAATTTTTTTGGATAGAATATAATTATTATTAAAAATATGAACATTGTAATAGAATTTTATCAAATTTTATCAGTTCATTTTTAAATAGATATTTTAAAACAAAGGAACAAAATTGAATTTTGTAACAAAACGATTGTTCATATAATATGTATACAATTTTTTGAATCTGTTATAACTTTGATATGTTTATAAGTTAAGCATTATTAAGAGTATATATGCTATTTTGAAATTTATGATTAAACTACAAATCTTTCAAGGTTTTTTACGTTTGTTTCTGCTTTTAACGGGATTTAATAAATCTGCTGTAAAGAGATACATTTGTGCCCATCCTGCAAATTCACCGCCAAAAAGTCTCCGATAAAAAAGACTGACTTTGGAGTAGGTAGACTTAGAAATGGAATTTTTTCGGCGAAGGATGTCGAGGTTGTAAACGTGACTGGCGAGACTGAGTAAATGGGTGTCGAGAGGAAACGCCTCATACTTTTGTAGGGCACTTAAGCATATGCAATCTGCTACTTTATAGCCAACTCCGGGAACACACGTCAATTCAGCAGCAGCCACTTCATAGGGCAGAGAGGAAACGTGGTTTATCCAGCTAAGATGACCTCCATTCTCGCCATCCTTCAAGGCGATAAATCGCGATGCTTCACAGATCTGCTTCGCCTTATACCCAAAGCTGAGCCTTCTTAATTTCGTCTCAAGGTTTTGGCCGTTCCCTTCTTCGAACTCATTCGCCATTTGCAGCTGTTGAGAAGAGGGAAAGGAAAAATAGGACAATCCATCGATAACGGCTACCAACTTGCCGAAATTTGAAGCGAGCTTTTCAACCAAGGATGAAATCCTCTTGATGTTGTTGTTTGCTGAGCAGATGTAGGAGTAGAGGGATTCGTTGGGGCACTGGTTCAAAACACGAAGGCCCTTCAAACTGGAGTAGTGCTTTGCAAAGTATTTATCTTTCAAACAAAACTTTCGAGCATGTGGAGAAAAATCGAAATCTAGATTGAGGTAGTGTCTTAGAAAAAGTTGATGCTTTGCGCAAGAACCTTCATCATTAGCAACAGTATCCAACTTGTCTTCACGATTTTTGAAAGTTGGATCAAAGTACTTGACTAGAATAGAACCGATTTTACTTTGATGGAGGCGATAAACAGTGTTATTTAAAACGGCTACATAATTATGTACTGCGTCATCAATCAACTTCCAACTGAATGATTGTCCATTGGTCAAAGTTAGGGCCAAATCCAACTCGTCGAAGGAAGAGTTTATCGTGAAAGAAGGAAGATTTTTCCATTTTAGCATTTAATAGAAGAAAGCCCAGTAGTAGAGCTTTAAATCTTTTTTAATTTCAAAGTGTCAAAAGGATCTTTATAGGATCAATGTCTAGATTCTAGAAGAAAAAAACAATAGGTAAATGAAAAATTACTATCAGAGATCTGGCAAGACCACCGGGGAGACAACTTGCCAGACCTTGTTATATATTTTGATATAAAAATCAAAAATGCCAAAAAAAACCTTTCAAAAAATAATTCTACGCAAAAGTTCAAAACATTTAACTTTAAAATTGCAGTTTTATTTCATGAAAACAATATGATTGGTTGAAATGTTTATGTAATTGACGATTTTTTTGGAAATTTTTACTTATTTGTTTGAGGAAGAAATTTAATTTTACACCATTTTAAAACCACTCTACTATCAGAACCTAGATTTATTTTTATAAAATAATTTTAGTTTTCATTTTTTTATAAATTAACTTTCATTTTTATATTGCTTATAACTTTTGAATTATTCGCAAAAAATTTTAAGTGCGAAACAAATAACTTTCAAGTTTGAAAAATTAGTTAATAAATTTTTGGTAAAATATAATGTTTAATTTACACTTTGATTCCTCCAAAAAAAACGATTTTGGATTGCGCTTATTGATGTGTTCACTGAAGAAAAAAATGAGAAGAGAAAAAGATGTGTTTTACTAAATTTTTCTCAATAATTAACCTCATGAATGTATATTCTTTTTTCATTATAAACTACTTCCTTACAATACCTTAAATTAATTTGTAGATTTTTATATTGTTACATTTTGACAAATGTTCACCTTTAATTTGTAACAATTTCCAAGACAATTATAAAACCACTCTTCTATCAGAACCAAAATTTATTTTTAGATTTTTAGAAAATCTTTTTAGTTTTCGGTTTTTTATAAATTAACCTTCGTTTTTTACTTATAACTTTTGAATTAGTTCTCAAAAATTTAAGTGCGGGTTTGATTTACACTTTGATTCCTCGAAAAAAAATATGTTTTGGATAAATATTATTTTTATTATTGTTTATTGCATATAAATTTCTAAAGATAAGATAAATAGATCAAAATATGTGTTTTAATCAATTTTTCTCAATAAGTAACCTCATGAATTTATATTGTTTTTTTCTTTATAAACTACTCCCTTACAATACCCTAAATTTATTTCTATATTTTTATAAAATAATTTTAATTTTCGGTTCTCACACACTGGCGCAAACACACACATTGAAGAAATATTTTTCCTGTATGATGTTTTAGGAAACTCTTCTATATTGAAATATTCTCATAACCTGTACGGTTGAACACGGGTAAACAACTTGATTGTCATCTCCAACCTGTATACTACAACGGTTTCTATTCCTTAGTAAGATTTTTGGAGGGTAATGACCCCAAATTGAGTTCATTGATACGTACTTGAACTCAAAATTTTACCCAAAATTTTTTTCTACGAGATATTAAAATAATTTTTTAAAATTTGTTCATTAGATTAAAGTACACTTTTAACTAAAATATTTTCTTAAAAAAAATTGAAACAATTTGATTCAATATTTTTTTAAAGGTTTTTGTCCAAAAAAAGTTGACATAATGCGATCTTTTTAATTAAAATAAAATTTTTTTTTCTAATTTTTACATTTACTTATTTTAATATCGCTTGGATTTTATTTTAAAATTTTGAAAAATATTTATTTTTGACATCTTTTTTTTGATTTTAACAATTTTAAAAATTTTTGTTAAAATTTACAAATTTTAATTTTGAAAAAAAACTTTATGTGAGAAATTTTTTAAAAACATTTTAAACCATCGCTATCTTAAAGATCATCCTTTTACCCGCATTTTGCATGTCGTTTCGTTTTTGAAAAAATTTCTAAAAAATTTTTTTATAAGCCTTGGAACAATATGGACAAATTTACAATTTTCGACCATATTTTAGCGTTTAAAATGAATTATTACATTTTTTTTATGCATATTCATAAAATATACCTAATATTTAAGCATAATAAGTTGAAAAAATTTGGAATTTTTTTTATATAAAATTTATCCAATTTTTAATTTTAATATCTCATTTTCCATAAACGACCAAACTTTTTTAAAAAAAAATATTCAACTAAAAACAAAAACTTAAATAAAATTTAGTGTATTAAACAAAAAAAACTATATTATATGCTTAAAATAAAAAAAGTCGAATGTCAAGTGAAGAATGTCAAGGAAGTATTGCAAACAAAGTGTCCTTGTTTTCAAACGTCGCAACATTTATAGCCCCGTCAAGATGCTTTATTTGTGCAGCAATTGTTTATAACTTGATTATAAGTGTAACTTTTTTCACTTGTGTCGCCATGATTGATTTGATAATAAACTAATGACTATTGATTAAAATTCAAAATTTTCTTTTTGATTACATAAGAGACGTTATATAAAATAATATATTAATAAAAAGTTTTTTTTAACAAGGCGCTGGTTTTATTTATAGAAGTTTTTATATTCAACAAAAAAAATTCAAGCTGTTTTGATTCTAAGTAGAAAAAATAAATAATTATAATAAAAATTTTTATTTATGCATTTTAAATAAAATTACAAGATTTTACAAACTCATTTTCTTTTTAAAAATTTTTTTAAAAAAATTATATAAATAAAAAATGCATTTATTTTATGTCGACAGCAGGGAGCACATCTTCAAAATTATTGAGGGGGGAGCGAATTTTCATCAGAAATCAAACAGAATTTCTAAAATTCTTACTGAAACTCAGAAGAACTACAGCCAAATTCAGAAAGAATCCCTGGCTATCGTCTTCGGATTGAAGTTCTACCAGTACATCTACGGACGGAAGTTCACCTTGGTCACGGACCATGGACCTCTCATTGCGATGTTTGGAACAGGAAAAGCTACCCCACCCTCGCTCCAAATCGTCTTGCTCGGTGGGCCATGATGTTGAATAAGTTTGACTACGATATTGAATACCGGCGAACCACGGATCACTCCAATTCTGATACTCTGAGTCGCCTGCCTGCGTTCAACGAACCAATTTTGATGGTGAGGAAAGTAGGTGTACACGCAAAGGATGGCCTCCAAGGGAAAGTGAGGAAGGTAGTGAAATGCAGCGCTTTGGACTTGCCGATTTTCTAGCCGTAATTAACGGATGCCTTGTCATGGGATCCAGAGTCGTCGTCCCAGCCCTCCTCCGCAGAAACGTCGTGGATCAGCTTCATATTGGGCATTTCGGGATGGAACGCATGAAGCAGCTAGCACGAACTTCCGTTAACTGGCCGAACATTGCAGATGACATTGAAGCCAGCTGCAGAAGTTGGGTTCCTTGTGGAGAGCACCAGAGGAAGCCGTCTAGGCCAACGGTTCACCCTTGGATGCTACCTGAAAAGCCATGGAGTCGACTACACTTGGATCATGCTATTAACTTTTTAGGATCCAACTGGTTTGTCCTAGTCGATGCATACTCCAAATACCCGTGCGCACCCAACGCTACTCAACTCCCGCCAGATCCGCACAAAGATCGATGTGCTGCCGTCATCTCCAGCTCATGCTGTTCAAGGAAAGCAAGCCAAGGAAGCTTCAAGGTAACAAGGACAAAAAAGCTTATCGAAGCTGGCTCATCGCTACAATATTGGGGACGCTGTATACGCGCTCTACTTCAGTCCACGCCACGAAAAAGATGCCCGCTGGGTTCCTGCCGTTGTCACCATGCACAAAGGTACGCGAACATATAATGTCCGAGTCAAGCCCTGTGAACCAACCTAGAGACGTCACGAGGAGCAGCTACAACAACGTTTATGTTCCTACGCCAAACCGGGATTGGACGTCCCTTCCACCGGAGACGCACCTACTCATGAAATGCCAGGCTAACCTGATCCGAAGCCACATGATCAGTTACCGTCTGAAGCCGACGCTGCACAAGAGCCTAAAAGAATACGTCGATCTTCGTGGAAGAACAAAGGAATACCCCCTCGCCGTTATTCGCCTTCCGGGTGAACCAGAAGCTTAGTGGAGAGGTGTTATAAAAGTAGCTTATACAAATCAGGCATTTGCACAATCTTCCCTCAGCAGCAGTGCAAAATTGTTTACCTCAACCAAAGTGCATGCTAATTAAAGAAGAATTTGAATGAAGCCCTATCAAATCAATGGAAATAGTTTCTTCCAACAAATTATACCTTCTTTTATTTTACGCTTTCTCTGGTTAAAACACAACACACTGGTCATAACACAAAGAATCGAAAAATATTCTTTAAAAAATCAAAAAATATTTTTTTTTAAATATATATCGTTGGCTCCCGTTACTTTTATACAAAGATAAGTCTAACATCGTCTTTCCGAATAAGGTAAATGTAATTTTTTAGTGATTCAATGATTTTTCCAAAAAAGTAGTCATATAAAAATTTTACAGTTGTAAGATCGTCAATCTTTAAGGATACCACTTAGTATAGGTATTGGAATGGGTATGTCGCAAACATTGACGCCATTTTTAGAGGATTTAACTGACGCTTTTTGTTGTGTAATTTTAAATTGAAAATAGATAGTACATCTGATTTACTTTTGGTTTCCAGATGTTTTTTGATCGAAGGAGTATTGGCACTTTTTGTGTTGAGTCTGCATGTTGGGGCTTGCAGTGTTTGTTGTTGGGAGGAAAGATTGGTAAGAATTTAGTACGAACACTAGCATATGATTGTTGTTGTCTAGCCACAGTGGTTTAGACAGTATGTTAGATTTTGGTAAAGGTAATGTAAATTGAAACGGTTATTGTGTTATAAATGTTTAATTGTTTGTTATAAATATTATATAGTATTAAAGATAGATAATTAAATTTGTCCTGAAATTCTTCTAGAAACAATTGGAAGCTATTAAAAACTTTATGGATTAGTTCTAGCTTGTAAGTCGCTAATTGTAAATATTAAAAGGAATAGAAGTACAAATATAAAAAAAATGAATAGAAACACGGAAAGGAAAAGGGGAAAAAATAGGGAGGTCAGCAGTGGAGGATGTAGACGTTAAAAAATTTTAATTTCCAAGATAAATGTTTGAGTGGATAAATTAAGTTTAGGATGAAAGATTAGTTGTGCAAGATCTAGAATTGCAGAAAGCCTTCTAAGCCAAGGTAACATTCTAGATTGGGAACAATTGAAATAGACCAGGGATCGGCAAACTTTTTTACCCTTCAAAACTTTCATGTAACATTTGCTTCACATCGATCCCCACCACACATAGAAATGTTTCATAAAAACATTAAGCCAAAAAGGTTTCATGTATCTTATACTAGATATGTTTTTAAAGGAGGAGATTTGTTACCACTATAAAGTAAAAAAGCATAGCACAATTTGGTAAGTTTCCCTATCTTATCGACCCCCAAAAATCTGTTATCGACCACTTTGCCGACCCCTGAACTAGACATCAAATATTTATTAAAATAAATAAAATCCAGTCGTACTTAGGACTCTGAAATATTCTGGTTTTTCAGGATTGTCTGGTTTTACCAGATGCTTAACAATGATAGAGAAAAAACGCTTCGTTTATATTTTCAAAAAAGAAGCTTTGGAAAATCTAACCCAAAATGTGGTTTTTTATTATAAAATTTTTACTTCCATGCATTTTCATATTGGTTAATTGTGTAAGCAATATAAAACTTAGTTCATGTCTTTTAAAATACATATTTTTCGCAGTTAGCTTATTTAAAAACTGGTACTCCTATATACTGTGCCTAGATAGAAAGGGCATTTGGATACAATGTGTATTTAATGTTTATTCCAACTTACCATCCTAAAGTATAAATGTAGAGACACTTTTTTTAATTGAATTTAATTATTTTATTTAATAAATAAGAAAACAATACTAATTTGGACTTCTTAATAAAGAAAATGTAGATCGAAAAAATTGGCTGTTGATTTTTCTCTCGATCTGTTAATTAAATAAGAGTGACGATAAAAATTAATGTATATCTATTGCTATTGATTAAAGGAGCAGTATAATTTCCTAGAATAATCACCATAAATTCAACGAGTTAAAATAAAACACACTTACTTATTAAAATAATGAATAAATATCTAATAGTTTATACATAAATATAAAAATATATTTTAAAAATTTTAAATACCCTTTTAGATTGAAGCAAAAAGAGTAGAAAAAATATTGCAAAAAGCCTTTTTCGATAAATATTGAATTTATAGGTAGGTATGGAGATTTCTAAGAACTTTCCAGCTGGAGCTGATATGCTTGCAAGTCTGTTGGAATTTAGTCTTCAAAGTGTAAGTTTAGACTTTGTGGGTCTTTCTGAAATAGAAAAGAAAATTTGGAAGATTTTCATGGCTGTGGACACTAGACTATTTTGTAGAATGTATGGGTTAGTGATGATAATGGCTTATTGTTATTGGATATTTGGGGGAGAATTGAGTGTTTGGTTTGCAGAGAGTATTGGTTCGATTGTGGTTATGAGAAGAGAGAGATGTGTGATTAGAAGATCATGTAGAGAGGATGGAATATCTTTAAAAAAGTAGCGACTTTTTTCAAGGAGTTGGTGTCTGTAAGAATGAAAAATTGGACAATAAAAGGGAATATGTATAGGTGTTTCAATGTACGAACAGCTAAAACGACAAAAAGGGCTTGAGTGAAGTTTGAATTTGAAGAAGTATGCATTACAAGGGCAATGGCATGATAGCTAGCGGATGTTCCGAGAGAGTGAGTCAAAGTTTTTGTTTAAAATGAGTTGTGATAATGGCATAGATGTCGGAAGTGATGTGATGGTTGAGTCAATAGATTGTTGCCCCTGCAGTAGTGTAGAGTTAGTTATTGTGTTTGTAAATGTGGAGATGGGTAGAGAAAATAGGGGTAGGATCTGGGCACCAGACGATTTTTAATTCAAAGTGATTAGATTGGTGAATAAGTTTGCTTGCTAAACTATAAGTTTAGTCTGAGATTTTGTTTTCAAGTTTTAGGTCATTTATTAAATTTTGCGAGTCTGTGAAAAAAGTGATATATTTGAAGGAGGTAGGAAAGGAAGTTAGGTTATTAAGGAGTATGTTGTAGGATAGTAATACTGCGTGAATTTCTGTTTCGTGTGCAGTGATTTCTGGATCTAGATTTGTGTGTTGGATAAGGAATTGGTTTTTTGTGTTTTGTAGGAAGAATGCGCATGCAGCTGAAGAGCGATGTTGTGATTTGGAACCATCAGTGAAAATTGAAAGCGAGCTGATAGTATTTGTTGTATGTTGGTGAGCTATAGAGTTTAGGACAAGATATCTATGGTGACAGATGTTAGTGGTGTAAGGAGGAGACGAAGAAGGGTGGATGATCTCGATTGGGTGATTTAATGGTAGCACTTGATAAGATGTTTTGTTAGGAGCAAACTGAATTAATAAGGAATAGTGGTACTGCAGTGATTGGGATGATTGGATTGTGTATAGGCTGGTGAAAGGATGTGGGGATGGTGTAGAGCAGAAAGTTATTAGGGAATTTTTAAGAAGTGTTTTCTTTAGATTGAGATGGAGGGGTAGCGTGTTAGTGAATAATTTAAGTTTTGTAGTTGGTGTAGTGTGATAGGCATTGGTGATAGAAAGGAGACACAGACGATGAATTTTATTAAGATGAGAAAAGGATGACTGATGTTTGAACTCTGAGCCCCATGAAAGAATTCCATATTTAGAGACAGGGAAAATGAGACTTTTATAAATGAACTTTGTGATTTTTGGAAAAAGTCCCCATTTGTAAGAAATTGCGTTTTTAGGAGTGAAAAAAGTTTTGACTAATTTTTGTTAGGTGCTTTTGAAATAAGTAGAGAATTTTAAGTTAGGTTGGAAAGTGAGCCCAAGATATTTTACTTGGTTCTGTGGATCTAATTTGTTTGTTGTGTTAAGTTGCAAGGGTAAAGCTTTAATTCTTTTGTGTGTGAAATGAATTAAGTAGAATTTAGTAGTGTTAAAGGAAATTTTGTGTTGTTGCGCTTTGAATTGGATTTATTTTAGTAGGGAAAGAGATTTTTAAGGTTTTCGTTTTGCTCAGAACTAGAAAAAGAGAAAAGAAGGTCGTCGGAGTATCCCTGAGAAAAGTTAGAGTTGTTGTTGGTAAAAGCAAAAAGGGGGTTGATGAGTATTAACCAAAGTAGGTCAGATAAGCTGCCACCTTGAGCAGTAGAGAGAGAGAGAACTCGCGAATATATGAGTTGTTGTTTTGAATTAGAATTAGAATGCGATGGCTAAGATAATTGTGTATGAACGTTATCATGTATGAGGGGTAGGTGTTATCTATGAGGTTGTAATTGATAGATGGGTTCCAGGCAGTGTTAAAAGCATTCTCGATATCTAGGAATAAATTTGGGGCTATTTTATGATTTTTTAGTGCAGATTCAAGGTAAAGCGAAAGGCGAGAAAGTGCTAATTCTGAGTTTTTGTTGGGAAGATAGGCAAATTGGTTAGCGTGAATGAGTCGATTTTTTAAGCTATAATGTAGAAGTCGCTTCCTGAGAATTTTCTCTAAAATTTTGCCTATTGTCGGTAAAAGAGATATGGGGCGCCAATTTTTTATGTCATTGGGATCTCGATTGGGTTTAGGAATCAAGATTAATTTGCTAATTTTCCAAATATTGGGAAAGTAGCTTAATCTTTAGCAACTGTTGAATAATTGAAGTATGTGGGGATAGATAATATGGTATGCTTTGCGAACGTGTTTCATGGATATGTGGTCATAGCTGCAGGCTAGTTTGGGTTTAAAGGACTTTACGGCATTGCTGAGTTCTGTAATGGTGAATCGTGGAAAATCAAAGGTGTTGGTATTACGTAAATATGATTGAGTTTTCAGTCTTATGATGGAATTTTGAATGTTGTCGTTTACTAGTGAATCGTATGGAAAAAGTGAAGTAAGAAAGGAGGGGTTCAAGTGTGATGTTTCAGTGTTGTTTGCTGGAAGTATATGGGGAGGTAAGGGAGATAAGGATTTTTTATTGGTCATTTTATGAATAGTGCTCCATGGGTTGGACGGAGTTTGAGTGGCGAATTTTTTCCAAGCTTGTTTTTAACTTTATTGATTTTTTTTGTATAAGTTTTTCAGTTGGAAGTGATGTTGAATGTTATCATGGGTGTTTATTTTTCTTATAAGTTTTGATTAACGTTTGAGTTGGTGTTTTAGGTTGTTCAGGTGGGAGTTCCAAAAATAGGCCTTTTTGAATTTTGAAAATGGGTTGTTTGGAGTAGAAGGGAGAATAGAAGTTGAAATTGTTTTGTTGAAGGATATGGCTAATTTCTCTACTTCTGATGTTGTATTGATTGTAGGATTTTTAGGAAAGCTGTCCAGAAAATGTGTTTGCCAATGTGGTGCTTGTGTTGGATCTTTTTGTGTACATTAAGATTGACTTGGAAAGATATAAACAAGTGGTCTGAAGCTGAGGGTGTGTCACAAACCTTCCATTTTTTTTTTTATGATTTTAATGGTTTCATTTGAGATAATGGTAATGTCATTGTGGGATTGATATATTTTGTCTAGGTGTTTTCGTTGAAAAATTGGAGATGTGTTAGAATAAGCTATAGTGTGAGTAAAGAGAACAGAAGATTAGTGGCGTACTAGTGGAGTGGATAAGAGTAAGGTGTAGTTAGAGTTAAAATATTGGTATAAAGGTGTATTGAGAATGGATGTTTTTATTTTGATGCAAGCGGAGTAATCGTCTAAAGGGGGTATGTGTATGCGTTTGTATTGGTCAAGCAAGTGAAGCAGCTTGTGTAGGGTTCGTTGATGGATATTACATCGTATTGTTTAGAAAGAATTATGTTAATAAGGTTATCCCATGCGTTTTTTGAGTGATTTAAATTGATGTGCAGGAAATTTAACATGTGTAATTATCTATAGTTTTAATGTGTTACGCACTGCATGTTTTAGATGTTGCGATATGTGATAGTTTGCAATTGATACATGTGGTCTTGGTCGAGTCGTTTGAGAGTGTACAAGATGTTAGTGAATGTCCTTGGTTGCCGCAGTGAGCACAGTTTGGGGATGAGGCATTACAATTTTTGTTTCAAGTAACCATATTTAAGGCAATTTTCACATTGTTTTGTTCTTGGTTTAAAAAGATTTAGGGTTAACAAATTATATCCTAGGAATACTTTTGGCTGAATACGGAGATATTGAAATAGTTCAGGATTGTTTGGCTCAATTAGTACAGTGTTGGAGAAAGTTCCTGCCTTGCCTAGTTGGATAGGGTTTACTAATTTTCCCATACTATTGAGATTTTCATTTTGTTCTTCTAATGTGGCTGTAAGATCATCAATATTAATGTCTTTATGTATACCTCTTAGTATAAATGGAGTGGGTATGTCACAAACGTTGACGCTGTTTTTTAAGAGAAAGGATTTAGCTGACGCTTTTTGTTGTGAATTGTTAAATTGAAAGTAGATAGTCCCTGTATGTGAGGATCTGGTTTTAGTGATAGAGAGGAAGTTACTTTTTGTTTCAAGACCTTTAATAACTTGTTGGCGGTGAATAGCCTTTTCTTTCTGAGATTTGATATTGTTGGGTG
Organism: Nectonema munidae; assembly: GCA_030549495.1. Taxonomy (NCBI): domain Eukaryota; kingdom Metazoa; phylum Nematomorpha; class Nectonematoida; family Nectonematidae; genus Nectonema; species Nectonema munidae. Next base: position 106,714 of record JAUIRK010000743.1, read on the forward strand.
GTGATATTTTTAAAGTAAGATTAGGTTTTATATGTTTTTTGATCGAGGGGGTGTTGGTACTTTTCGTATTGGGTGTAGATGTTGGGGCTGGCATTGTTTGCTGTTGGGAGGACGATATTGGTAAGAATTTATTACTAGCACTAGCATAAGATTCTTGTAATATGGTTGGTTCTAATATAGGAATTTCAAAAGTAATGTAAACTATATTGTATTTGAGTTCATTGAACAAAATTTAGTCACTTGGAGAGAGAGAGAGGTTTTAGCAATAAAATCATTAAATAGATTATTCAAAGTTTCGGTCATTTTGTTCGGTTGGTCGGATTCAGAGCGCGCCCTTTTGTTGGACATGTTTGTTAATTTCCCCTAGAGGTAATGTAAATAGAAAGGTTATTATGTTTGTATACAAATTGTTATATTTGTTCTGAATATAGTATTAAAGATAAGTAATCAAAAATTCTCCTGAAATTCTTCTAGAAACAATTTTAAGCCATTTTAAGCTAGACTGTGCACCGTTAGTATATAAAATGTGTTATCAATTCTATATGTACGTTTTATATAAATATTGGATGCCAGTTCTTCTGAGTGTTAATATGAGACAAAGAAGATTGTAATGCTCTTTTATGTAACATTGAAACGTATTAATTATTATTTCTATGTGTTACTATTCTTTGAAAATTTGCGTTCAACACGTGTTTGGCAGCTGGCTGAATACTTAATTCTCAAAAACTAAAGCAATTTTGGCTCGATTTTTTGGTCGATAACCTAATTGTACGAGTACCGAGACGTTCGAAAACCAAGGTTCCACTGTACCAAATATTAAAAGTTTGTTATTAAACCTGGATGTAAGGAAATCTTTTTGCACTATGTATCAATATGTTCATTTTGTTTCCTACATATTGTTGTGATTTAATTATCATGTATTAATTATTGTTTAATAAAGTCTTATTTTTCTTCTTCTTCTATTAAACCTGGATTTAAGGAAAACAATACGACTTGATAGACTACAGTCCTTGATAATCAAGAAATTGGGTCCTCTAATCTTTGAAGCTGTTGCGATAATGTTTACAAAGTTAATGGATAAATACAAAGTACCGAGTGCGTAGAAACAGGCTGATATAACCCCGATACATAAGGGGGAAACCTTACATAGCAGTGAATTATCGCAAAGTATCACTTGAATACTGTTCAAGATAATTGAACAGATTATTAAGAAGCGCGTGCTTGAACACTTTGTGAATCATTCAATAATCGATGAAAGGCAACATGAATTTATGGCCGCAAAATTTTGTGTCAGTAAATTGCTTCAAGAGAAAAAAATTTTTTTCGATAGAATTAAAGATGGTCAGCCTGTTGATATGGTCTTTATTTGCTTCTCAAAGGTTTTTGATTACGTGGATCACGGTCTCCTAATAGAAAATATAAATGCGATGGGAATTAGGGGTAAATTCCTAAAGTGGCTTGATCTTTATATAAGTGGGCGACAAGAAAGAGTAAGAGTTGGTCAACATTATTCGCGATTGGCGAAGGTTTCATAAGAGATGCCTTATGTTCCGTTCTATGACATTTACTTTTTTATTTTTTACATCAATGACCTTTATGACGAAATACGAGCTCATTCATTATATGCTGATGATGCCAAAATATGGGGCGCTTAGAACTGCGACAGCATGATCTACAACTGTTATTTAATTCATACATTTTACCTCGATTTGAATATGGAATGCCATAAATAAGGTGTGATGTAAGCAAGCTTAAAAATATTCTAACACCCGGAACTAGAACCAAGGCATCTAAGATCTCCACTATGAAGGTCCACTAAGAAAGTTAAAAATGTTAACCATGAAGAAAAAACAGCAAAAGAACGAGCTCATTTTCACATATCAAATTTTGAATGGGCATTTTATTGATGAACTTAAACCAAAATTTGTCGTAGATGCTTCAGCCAAACCGATGTGATCACAGAAAAGAAGGCTTGTAAAAAATCTTACGACCGAATCTTCTCAACTCGCATAATTAACTGATATAATTATTTGCCAAGCTTTTGATTGAAACTGATGCAGTACTGCTTTCAAGAATGGTTTTGATCTGATGCTAGTTGTCCAAACTTGATTGCAGAAGAAGAAGAAGAATTTATTTGCATATCACAAAAACAGAATGAGAATTCGTAAAATCAAAATACAAAGCATTAAGGTTAGGGTTTTAAGTATTGGTATGCAGAGAAGTATCACTCTTTCGAAGTTTATATTTTCTTACTCAGATTTTATTGAAAATAATTTTTTTCTTTTTAAAATATAATTTAACCTTATTTTAGTGCAAAATTTATATGTTTCGTATGTATTTTTAATGAATATTTTCTTTTAGTTTTTTAAACTAGACTTAAATCCAGTGCCCGCGCTAAGCAAAAATGGGGGGGGGGGCTTCCTTAATATTATTATTAATTCCTTATTTAGGCTTCCTTAAGGCACTAATTTTTGAACTATCAGATTAGTCTGCTTCAAGGCGAAAAGAAAATATATGATGTATTTATCAAGGCATATCTGCACAGATTACATTTTCATGAAGGAAAATATCATGAATGCTAGATGTTTGTCATATTTTTTAGGGGAGTTTGAAAATTAGCTGGGGGCTTCAAAAATAGTTGGGGAGGGGGCTTGTGCCCTAAAATTTAATAGGTAGCGCGGGCTATACAAATTGTCATCTTTGATATAGAGATAAACGACGGATTGAAAGTCTAAGAATGTAATTAAGAAATAGGTGTAACACTAAATTGGCTATCGATTTTGTAACTTTAATTTAAAAAGATAATCAAAATAACAGATAAAAATATTTTTAAAAGGGAAATAATCTATATGATAAAATTAAACTAATATAATAAAAAACAAGATTTGTAAAATAATTTAATACGACGTTGAGATTTTTCCAACAGTCTAAATTTATGATTGTGAATTCTATTTTATAAAAACAAATTTTTAATTTTTTTCTAAATGTATGTTCATATTTAATCATCCAGTAAATTATTTGTCATGTATATATTTAAACTAAATTCGTTAAAACTGAATTTATATAAATATGGTTTATTTTTCTTACGTGTAGACTGTAGAGTTTACGTAAATAGTTTCCCCTTTTTAAAATTGAGTTATATATATTATATTAAACTATATTTGGTTCTAATTTTATATACTTTAAAGAACGTAAATGCATTTACATATAGGGTTGTAGAGTCGGATAGAAAATGTTTGTTTTTCTTCATACTCTATTTTATTGGTTTGTATTTGTACTTTAGTGTCCTTCTTGCATTCTCTTACTGATAAATTTAGCATTGTTCCTTTTTAGGCAAATTTTTTTAATATAAAAAGTTTATTCCTTAATTTTATAGAATTTTTCTGGGGTTTTGTATTAGTTACAAAATCACTACGTTAGACTAAAATAATTAAGATTTTTATGTTGTGTTTTTGCAACGTTTTTAAAATCACTAGGAATCGCAATAATTATAACGACTCCGACTCTTTCTCAAAACATGCGACTCCATAATTCCTTTTCAAATTTTGCATAACGCCTCCTTACCCTTCTCTTAAGTCATTTTTCAAATTTTACCAGCGCTCCCGATCGGAAGGGTTATTGCTCTACTCTGCCTGAATAAAAAGCTAAAAACTCTCGTGCTAAGGCTCTTAGTTAAAAAATCTTGTTGGTTTCATGACAACTCATTGCATGTTCACTTAAAATATACTCATGTAGTTTTTTGTACTCACAGTATCTATAGTTGACTAACTAACCAGTTCACTTGATCTCTTTTTCCTATATTAGTAGAAAATATCCTTACAGGGAATGACCTAGCCATCGTCTTCGTCATAATCCTCATAAAATGAACCCTTAGAACTCTTAATTCCTTCATTTTAGCGTATGCTGAACAACTTCACTCGCATCCCTTCTGTCGGCAATTAGCGGAGATTTACTTCGGAATTGGTTCTTTCGTGAAATGCCTCTGCGCGCTCGCCTTTTTAGGCCACCTCCTAGCGCACTTCGCAACTCTTCGCGAGCACCTGGTCCTAATTCCTGGCTACTTCGTTCCGCCACACTTTAACGTGTGGCCCTTGTTCACCTTCTTTCTCCTCGACAACTCATTCTTCTCCGTCCTCTCCAACTTGGTGGTGATCGTGTTTTGCGCAAAGCTGATTGAACCGTTGTGGGGCATCAACGAAATGGTGAAGTTCCTCCTGCTGATCTGCGTCGCGGTTGGCTTCTACTCGTGCATTCTCTTTGTGGTTGTGTACGGCTTCACACTCAATCCCAAATACCTCTTCGACACTCACATCTCCGGCTTGTTCGGCTACACGGCTGCCCTCAGCGTTGCTATCAAACAAACCATTTCTAATTACACGCTTTGTAACCTCCCAAAATTAGGTACTTTTTTCTTTCTTTCCACGCGGGGTTGTCAGTCGCTACCTCTAGAAATCATCACCCACTCTACGATCAGAGCTATCAAAAATGATGGCACAGTTGATCGAAATTAGGAGTTGCAGGAATCTTGTTTTTTCAAGTATCGGAATCATATATAGGGTGTTTAATACTCTTTCCGATTCCTCAAAATGGATAAGGCCTCCGCATGGCTGATGAGTACCTAAAATGTAAAACGTTTCATCTTTACTCTAAATGTTGACTAACGTTATTACTTATTACATATAAATTTATATCCTTAAAATTTTGTTTGAATGCGAAAAATCAGTTATTTTGCATTTTTAAAGAATTTCTTTTAATAATTTTGCAAAATGTTGCCCATCCCGTCCCATCATTAATTTAGACAAAAATAGACTTTAGAGACAGGGTGACTTTTTTATTGATAAATCTCTGAAAAATCTTTTCATCTCCGAAATCGCTGTTCTAGGTATTAATTTGTTCTATTTTTTGTAATTATATGGCTTAAGAACAGGGGTGGCAAACTGAATTTGCTTTACAGGCCTAATTTTAGCAGATTAATCTATCTCTGCCCAGTTTTTGTTCATCAAAATTAGTATCACTTTATCTTTGAAGGATTGGTTTTAATTCATGAAAGAACTGTATCAACTGACAAACACAATATTTTTGAACTAAAAATGTGCATTTGGCGTATAAGGTATTGGTAAACTGATTTTCTATCCACTTAAATAACGTAAGAAAAATCTCAAAAATATTATCCAGGCTGAAAGAAAAAAAATAAATCAAATCAATTTTCGCTTCATTTCATTTTTATTCACGAACCAGCTTTGTTATTATAGGCAACAAATCGTTGTAATACTTGTGCATATTATCAATGTTCTGAGTCGAATATATTGACTTCAAATCTCATTATGCGATAAAGAAAATCATCGACACTGCGAATGAAATTGCCTGATGGCCGCAGTGACATCCTAGCTTTAGAACACCGTTTCTTACTTCACTATCTACTTGTGCATATCTGGAGTGTACTTTCTTGTGGGTTGCACTCCCGTAGGATTTTTCTCGATTTAACTGATCTATTCTCTTTTGCATGGGTAAGCTTAACCCCTTTTAGGTCGCGACTCTATACAGTATAATAAAATTTAGACCCCGTCTTAGCATTGATAGCGCCTTTATTTCATGTCAATCTTCGATATGATTTGTGTAAAATATGAAGATTTGTTTTATTGGAAATTTATAATTTATCAAATACAAAAAGAACCTCGCAAATTTACTGGGACTGAGGTATAGAATAGTGAAATCAGAATAAAGTATAAAAGTAGTGAAATTTGGCCCGCAATAAAATATAAATAAACGAGAGCCTTTGCGAGTTGAGTTGATCTAAAGCTGAATGATTCACCCGATTTGAGACAGGAACCCTTCCTTTATACCTATTAACGATTTCGTTTATTTCCCAAGTTTTAGAATTTATGCTGGCCTTTTCCGTCTTCCGCATGTCCCTTGACAAATTCCGTATCAACCTAAAACGAGAAACCATGGCAAGTTTTATCTATTTCCCTATTTTATATTTTTTCATAAAGTCATTTAAAATCACTCCACGTAACAGTTTTAAGAAGCATGGGAAGCTTTAAAAACATAGATCCTAATAAGTTCAAGCATGAGACACCATCGTGATTTTACTCTGGTTTTACCATTATCCAAATGTGATGATTTAATGGGTATTGTGTGTGTGTCAAAATATGCAAGTATTATGCATAAGAGTGAAAATTGAGAACAAAAATATTTGAGGAAAACTTCGTTTTCATTCTGACATATTTTCGCGGCCACAGGAAAAGGGTTTGCCAAATGTTGGCTGAGAAGTAATATAGGGTACTTTCCTGTTATCGCCCCACCACCCCAAAATGTTATAAAACATGTATTAAAGTACACAAATGTATTAAAAAAAACAAGTGAAAAATCTTTTAATCTGTAGGTGGATAAAATTCAGCCATATCAAAAAGAATCGCATCAAACATATTACCACCATATATAATCGAAGATGAATGACGCCAAAGAAACTCAGCTAAATATCCAGATAGCATCTCTCGATTAGTTCCACATTGCCTCTTGTTTCTTACCTTTGCAGAACGCCACACACGCTCAATATGTTGAGTATGGACTCTGGTTTTGGGATCCACAAATTTGCGGCTGTGATTTACTGTCTGATGTCGGTAATTTGGCACCCCTTTAACACCTTCATCATTAATTGTACGATAGGCACGCCACTCATCGGAAAATATAGTCGTTCCGGGACGTATGTATTGATTGATGAGTGGCAATAGTGTAGCTGCTGATATATAGTAAGTTTAATGTAGGTTAGGTTAAAACAATACAAGAATATTTATCGTGGTAGAAGAGCGATGGGTGGTGGGGCAATAAGAGGAAAGTACCTAATATAGTTTGGGAATCCTTGTAATGCAACTCTTCATACACTAAATGCCTAGGCAAAGTTCGCAACAACATGCTGCCGCTTCTTACGCTCCTCTTGATCTCGGTGTGCTATGGCGCTGGCGTGATCTCCTCGCTCCACATCCCCTTCGCCTTCTACCTCGGCATCGCGAATGCGTGGCTGTACCTACGCTTCTACCAAAAGCACAGCAACGGCAGCAGAGGCGACCACAGCCAAGACTTCTCCTTCTCATCGTACACTTTCGCCTTCACTTATTCACCCTTGGCAAGCGTACACCAATCACTCTTCCTTTTCTGCCCGCGTTTCTTTGATAAAGCCGATTGGCCCCTCTTTACTTTTTGCATGTATTTAATGGGCCATCTTCGGCACCAAATCTATACCATTTATAAATTCAATTTGTAAGTATATACTAATCTTTTTTCTGAAACTTTATTCACCAAATATATAAATGGGTAAGTCAGAAACAGAAAGGATAAAAGTTTCTTCACTAGGACCAGCTCCAACTCCAATTCTCACTTTTAAAAACAAATAATATACAACTACTTCAGAAAAAGTGTATGCATGAATTATTCAATAAGTTTATTTAATCCAAAATATTAAATGCAATTTTATGCTAAATTATATATACAAAATCAATCAATGGTGAATTCTCCCTAATCAATATCTATCAGCCATCCCTGAAGCTGGAGTTAAATTTGAAGTTGTAAATTTTGATTTTATTTACAACTAACTCCGGCTCCAGCATTTTGTTAAAAATTTGTTAAGCTCAGACTCCAAACTCCTGTTCCACAAGCCTGTTAGAAATTAGTGTACTTATTTAACAGAAATTTTAATATCTCCAATGAAAAAGTGTTCTTTGAAATTGTTTAAAAGAAGTTTAAATCCATATTCAATGTTGAAATTATTAGTGATAATGTCTAGAACTTTATGAAAAAATATTTATCGAAAAAGAGATTCCATATTCAAATTGAGTACAAGATTTGCAACATTTTTAAGGCAGGATACGACTGATGAGCCTAAACAAGGTATTTCTTCACGTTGCATGCTTTAACTAAACTAACAACAGCAAGTTGAAATGGTAGAAAAAACAAGTACTAATCCCACTATCCATAATGCGCGATGCTATGAGACGAATGTCACTTCACAGTGGGCAACAATAGAGCACACAACAATGAAACACCATGTTTGAGCTTGACAGGTTTTGGCACCTTCGTAAGGCTAGTTGTGAACATCAACAACAAAGTACGGACAGATGCATCAGGCATATTGCAACAACTATGATTATTGTATGTGCTTACCCTTTCCTTCATATATCTGGGTATAATAAGCACGCAATAACTACTGATACGTATGCTTTCAGTATCTCTTATAAATCGATAAAACCACGAAGTTTGCCGAGCTTATGACGACGTTACGAAAACAGAAAACAAGTCATAATTGAATTTCAAATTTGAGACAAAATAAATTGAAAATTTTAGTTTTTTCTATCTTCGCGAATCATAGAAAATCTCAATTTTTAGTACGCTCACTACACGTGCTTCTCAGAAAGAGCTCCTATTCGAGTTCAGAAGCATAAAACTGCGCAAATATGCATCACAGAAAGCATCGATTTGATTCTCATGATGGCTTTAACCTAAATCATTTTAATGTGAGAAAAATATAAACCAAAAAATACAATATTAAATTGAATAAAAATTTTATATAAAAATTGAACAATGCCACTTCAAGTGTAAAAATATTTATCTTTTTTTAAAAACAAAAGTCACTAAAGGAACACACACTGCATTCATCCATATTGAGACTTAAAATCTTAATTAAAGTGTCGCAATACTTTATTACACTATTAATTAATATATGTAGGAGTAAAAACAATGTAATTAGCGAAGGTGATTTCCGATTACAAAAAAGTTGGACTGACTCCAGAAAAACAACCGATATCAAAAAATTAAGTGATTTTTTAAAAAGTAACCTACTAGCCGATGCTCACCACAAAAACTAATGTTTTCTAACCTTACGATATATAATGCATGATTAAAATATCATTGCATTTAACCCTTGCACTACGGACTCTATACTTTTTGTCCGCGCAACGTTTTGCATCTTCTTTAGTAAAAAAATTTTCATTCATGAGTTTTATTAAAATCGCATGTAAATTTAGAAAACATAATTTTTATATAAACTGGAATGAAAAGTAGGGATACTCTTTTTTACTTTTTAGATCTAGAAATTTCACTTGAATAGGCAATTCCATGATCTCAGTCAGATCTTACCTTCATGCATTCTTCAGCTAAACGAAAAGAGATTTTTTATAAAAGTTTTTCTCCCACTTCGTTTTGAATGAGGAAAAGATTGAGAGGAGTTGTATTTCGCAACAAGCCAGGTATTCAAAACAACCATGTCTAGATAATGGCAAAAAGCAGCCAATGTCCATCCTCTACATCGCTTCTATAGTTTCTAATCACTTTGTTAGCCACATGCACTTCGCACTTACACTTGTTGTAGCTAAGCAAACTTTCAGGTTTAGAATGTTCACCAAAAGTTTGGATGTTTTTATGCTGTGAGGACACACCTTTGAATTTTTTTCGAGCATGTCTTCTAGGCATATTTGCAGAAAGGGAAGCATAGTCAAAGTAAATAACTTGACTCTCACATTCTGCAAAACGCAAACTTTTTATATAGTCGGGTTTGGAATTTTTGAATTAACCTTTTGTTGCCATTGACAGTACCACACAATGATATATTTTTATCATGGCACCAAATAGCAAACATGACTAGTAAAAACCTGTCAGCCAGAATGATTCTTAGCATCTTCTATGAGTCTTTTTGATACATTCAAGGCAGAAAAATAAAATTTTAGCCCGTAGTGACCGGGCTTTTTAGGATCATACACTTTCAACTTGCATTTCCTTTGAAACTGATGAGTTGTTCATCTATTGTAACACGGGAATGTGCTGTCCAGTACAATGTAAAAATTCTTTTATTAGCTCTTTAGATCCAGGAAGATCTGTCATGGTATTTCTTATATTTATTCTCTCAGTACGACCTGTGAGAGTAGATTTTGGAGTACAAGAAAAAACAGTTTGATCAGGAGCATTCAAATTTTCTTCAAGAAGAGGAGAAACGTTCTCACAAAATGAGTTAGAATGGATGAAGGAAATTACAACAAAGCAGAAAATTTTGGTAAATCTCACTGAGAAAAAATACGAATGGGAAATGTGGGAAGAGAACATATGGAAAACAATATCGAGAATGGTTTATTATTTCTTTTGATATTTCGTGTAAACAAAACCTCGTGAATGATCCATCGTTTTTACATAATAATATATATACTTTTCAGTCATAACCAATGTGCAATTGAAGAAATCATCGTTATATAATTAATCTTCACGGTTCTAGGACAACTGCCCCCTTTTCTCGAAATTTTCCATCTTGACATTTTGTAAGTGTTTCCTAAAGCACCACTTTCTGTGTACTTTATCCTTGATAACATCGTTAGCACTTTCAAATTTTGTAAGTATTTCCTAATTTTTGTGTTCTTTCTGACATTCTAAATGAAGTCTTACCTTCACTGTCCTTATTTCACAACACAACCATCATGCAGTTCATCCGAAGTGAACGTGGAAAAATGAAGCTTATTTATAAAGGATACATCAATGTGAAGCAAAAAGAATTGTCAATGAATGTGAAAAACGTCGCCATGATAACTGCAAAGTCAGAGTAAATTTTGTGAAAATGAAATAGTTGGTCGTGTAAATGATCACACCGTTGACCTATCCCGCAATGAAGTCTTGTTAGTACAAGAGGAAATAAAGGCTAAATCTATTGCTACCCAAGAGACTGCGCAGCAAATAATTTCCCACACAATTGCTGCCGGTGTTCCTCATCCTATCCGACATGGTCATTCCTTGCGAGTACATCTAATGATGAAGACATTCGTTTTAATACTTCTTATTTGTTACCACTTCTTCAAAGGTGGGGCAGTTGCTCTACGGGGGCAGTTGTCCTGATACCAATCTTCACAGTTCTGTAATTTTTATCTTTCATGCAAAGTATTTCTTCTATATATAACTTTTCAATTATAGCATGTATGTTGCTGGTGTTATTTAGGATTTGAAATCTCTTACTGGTGATGTGTATAATATATATCGTTATCGTAGTGTTTCATAGAATTATCAATAGAAAATTTTATTGATTTTGTGCTTTGTGTGTACGACAACCCCCATAGCAGAGCCCAGTGGGGAGTGAATTTTTATGTCGCGTCTGGGAGATGCTCTCTCCACGGGGCCGGGCGGGTCGGAGAACGATTTTCTCAATGATGAAATATAAAAGTATTTCATGAAATAAACTTTTTTATTTAAGCTAATTTTTAAACGGTTTATTATTTTGCCCAACCAAAATGAACGTGCAACCGAGACGGAAATTTTTTCACTCTTATTTCATAATATTGAAAGCATGTTGACAAGTAAATTGTGTATACATTTACAAAAAGATAATGAAGGTAACAAAGATTTTGTAAATAGTGTATACATTTGCAGAATACGGACGATCAAATTTTCTATCAATTCCCTGATAACGGGGAGTCACTCTCCTCGCGGGGAAGTTCGGGGTACCCGCTTTGCTTTGCTTTGCCTCAGCGCTTATCGCTATCCCTCATTTGATGGGAATGGAAGTTTTGATTTGTTGTAACAAAATGTGGTGCATTATCAAAAAATAGATGGCGTTAAATATTCACTCAAACAAAAATCAATATCTAAAAATTTTTTAGCTTATGATGAGCACAAGAAATATTGCTATCTAATGATAGCATGCACGATACTTAAACTCATTTAAATCCTCACGTTTCATGCTATACAAAATGTTCACTAATTTTTAGGACAACATTTAAAAATAATAAAACAATTCAGCCTATTTTTAGCTTCAAATAACACGCTTTTAAATAATGTATATTATTTTTATAAAGAAATTGAGATTATAGTAATTTTTGAACAAAGGAACAATCTTAATGTATACATCATTATATTATTATAATTATATATACACAGTCAAACTTCCATAAACCGGACACCGAATTAACCCCCTAGTTTTCATGCTCTTATTTATTTGTGTATAAAGTGTGCATTCCAAAAATCTTTAAACCCGCATTAGCTTTTTACGAATTTAAGTACATTACACCTGCTTTAAGAATATTTTTCAATTACAAAAGTTCATATAACACTTTTCACGTTGCTGAGACGATATATGATATTGATTTTATTTTATGCCAAGTGCAAAGCAAAAATACAGCGTGTCTGATCTTATGATGGACTCTATCTTGAAATAGAGTTAACCATCGTCTATGCGAAATTGTAGCGTTGTTCATCACTGAGTGCCATTTACTCATTCTTTCCTATTTATCTTCTATATTTCTTCCTGTCATCTTTATCTCTTTGGTCTAGCATATATTTTTGAATTCTAACAGGTGGCTGTCTTGGAAGTCTAGATTTTCGATTTGTGGTGAAAAAATAGCCTAGATGAAAGTACTGTAGATGAATGAATTGAAAGAGTTCCACTGCTTGTTAGACTATGGCATGGAAAACATCTTTAATTGTCACGAAACAGCACTTTTCTTCCGAGGTTTGCCAAAAAAGACACTCTCTCAAAAAGGTTAGTGTTTGAAAATCTGTAAACAAAGGATCACTGTCTTACCTGCTTGTGATGCGTCGGGTGAAAAACTCACGCCTTTTATTGTTAGCAGAGCTAAAAAACCACGTTGCTTCAAAAATATCAAGATAAAAGATTTGCTTGTCAATTATAACTCGAACAAGAAGGGTTGGATGACAGGTATTTTATTCAAGAGCTCCATGATTTAATTTAAAAATAAAGCGTGAAAAAAAAACTTTTATTTTTGGATACTTTTTCATATCTTCAGCTTAAATTTTGCCTGCTAACACTTCTGCTAGTGTACGGCCTTTTGACAGTGCTACAATCTATTCATTTAAAGTTGGATATAGAAAACTTTGATTACTCATTACTGGCAAAAATGGATGCTGAGACAATTTACAGTAACCATTTTAGACTCCCTTCATTTACAAAATTGACCTTTGCAAAGTGCTTTATGCTAAGTGGTTTTACATTAGAGGTTACTGAAGATATGTAAATGATGGAGTAGATTCAACATAGAAAAATTGTCTAATAAAGTTTCTGGAATTGAATTTGAGTAAGTTTGAACGAATTGATGAATTCAACACAGAATATGAAACATGGAAAACACTTATTATAAGGCTTTTTGGAAAACGATGAAGAAGATATGGAAGAGTGTAACGAAACCCACTCTATGAAAGAAGAAAATTCAGATTTATCAAGAGATGCGGTACAAAAATGTTTGCAAAAGTTGTATAAACTTTTGTTTAAATATGATCCATCTTTCTTTAACACTTAATAGAACTAATCAAGTTGAACAGTTAATAAATATGTAAAAAGAAAATTTAAAAAATAATATAAAATTTGCCTATATAATACATTTTTAAATTCATTTAACTTAGAAGAGAACAAGCAAAAAAAGAGCTATTTCTTGATAAACCGGACTACTGTGTAAGCCGGATAATTTTTCTTTCTGAGGCAGCCCGGTAGCAAAGTTCTATAGAAATGTTTTGATTATAAGTATGTTTTTCTAAGTTTCATAATTTTAAAATAAGTGAACTTGTAAGAAACAAAGCCATGTTGTCTCTCGCGGTTTTGTCAGACCACTATTATGGGAGAAAGCAGTTTATTATTTTTTGTGAAGAGATGATCCTTAAATTTTTAGATTTTTCCCCCGCCTTCTGCAACCAGCAATCTCATTTGCTTCCTCCAAACTGTTCATCTTGTTTTCTTTTTGTCGTCTTGTTCCTCGTGACTTTTTCGATAACTGCAACAAACGATTTAATCTCGCTGAAGATTCTTACTCTTTCTCAATTTTCATCCCTAAAGAAAGTTCTTCTGATTCAACAGATATGAATCGGCAAAAGTAAGAAAATCAAGATATACGCATACAAAATATATGCACCAACCAGGGACGCACAGCCCAAAGCCACTTCCCTAATGTCATTTCAAGGGGAGTGTAAAAGCTTTTCGCTCTTTTCAATTTTTCGAAAAAGCTTCTTTGCTTTCTCTCCATGTTTCTTTACTTGTCTTACGCTTGATACAACACGATTGCGCCCCTCCCCTTCCAAAAATTCTGGCTGCTGCAGCAGTTTTCATTTTTATGAATAATACAAATTAAAAAAAGAGTTTTTAACTAATTTCAATACAAAAAATGAATACATAGAGACTATTTTTTTAACTTCACCTCAATGATTTCAGGAATGTACGCTTCTCACGCTCTTACCAAAGGGGATTCCCTATCCTTCCCTCCCTCTTAATTTCTTTTTACAATGAAAAACATTCTTATAAACAAATGAGACAAAAAATTATTAGTATTCTACTTCTCTCAGCACACCTTTCGCAATTCTTACAATTTAAATCTATTCGAATCTAGGAAAAATTAGTCTCTTTATGATAACGTATTAACCTCGATTACTTTCCTATAAAATGTATATCAAAGTTTGTCCTATTGCTATTTTTAAAATGGATGATATATATATATATATATTTGTATAGGCTTGAATTGGAGGCATCAAGCAAGAGGACCGAGCTAGTAATAGCATATGAATTTAAATAATTTGTAATATTATACATTTGAAAGAGATAATATGTAATTAGAGGCATCTTAAATTATAACTGCAAATAAATGATAATATTATGTATTTGAAAATTAGTAATAGTATGCCCTTGTTTCCCAAATATATTGAAAGAAAAGAACCTTTCAACAGTCCCCATTGCCAGAAAGAAATTCATTGAGCAAACAAAAGAAATGAGATGTGTTCGCAAGGTATTATAGAAGGTTATACAAGCGCTTATATGCAATACCAGTATATAGAATAAAAATAATTACAATAAAAGTAAAACTTGTATTATTTAAAGTATACAAGAATAAAATATGAATAATAATCAAAGGAAAACAAAGTGGAGACATTGGGTATTTTTACATGAATAACAAACATCCATCATTGTAAAAAGATATGAAGTAACTAATAACAGTATTTTTAAGATATGCAATGGGATAGAGTGGCATTCCAGATAAACTAACTCTACTTCAAGCACTTTTTAGATGAATAAGATTTAATCGTGGAAGAAATAACTTGTGAAGGTTTTTTAAAGTTGCATCTTCTTGTGAAATTAGGAAGTAATTTTTTCAAAGACTATAAAAAACTGAGAAATTCGAACGTTATAGATATCCTGGAACTTCAATTGGGTGGTGTGAGAAAGATAGGATTTATTGAAAACTAAACGAATAGCCTTTTTCTGTAGGGTGAATATCACATTATTATCAGAAAAACCCCGATTCTCAATACTGTATGTTATGTGTGGTAGAAAGAAGAATTTGTACAATAAAAGTTTTACATTCATAGGAAACTTATTTTTACAAACTCTGAGCAAGGAATGCGAGATAGTTTATTAGCAACAAATTTAATATGAGATTTCCAACTTAATTTATTATTTACAATCAAGCCTAATAAATTAAATTCTGATACATACTCAAACCCAAAAACTTCGGAAATTTTATTAGTGAAACAAAGAGATTTCGATTTATCAAAGTTTACCCTCAAGGAACTGAATTCAACCCAATCCAACAAGAGATTAAAAACAGATGAACAGAAGGATGAGAAGTGTTAAATCATTAGCATATATTAGAAATTCATAGGAAGAGTTTGACAAGTCAACATCGTTTATAAAAATTGACAATAAAAAAGGACCCAGAATAGACCCTTGAGGTACCCCATACAAAATAGAAGAAGTATTAGAAAATATATTTTTTATAGATGCACATTGGGGTCTATTTTTCAAATAAGAGGACATTAATTGAAGTGATTTTATACCAAAACCATAAAAACAAAGTTAAGTTAAAAGCTTATCAGGAGAAATAGAGTCAAAGCTCTAGATAAATCAATGAATATTGAAAAAACTTTGATTTTTGTCAAGAGAACTATATGCACTTTTGATGAAAACACTATGCAAAAGTTGAGTAGAATATTTTGCTCTGAAGCCGAACTGATTAATGAATAAAAGAAAATGTATATTCATGAATTCATTGCTTTGTTTATGTAAAACTTTTTCAAATATCTTAGATAATACTGGAATGATACAAATCGGTCTATAGTTAGAGATTTCATGCTTACTACCTTTTTTATAGACAGGAACAAGCCTAGACTTAGAATACAATGTTCGATACAAGAATTATATCCAATTAACAAAATATTTACAATAAATGAAAAGATCAATTTAATATGATTGGATGAAATTCCATAGATATCTATTAATTTTCAAGGACCTAAAAATAAAACGAAATCTAAAGTAATAAAAAGTTCTGTGGTTGTTTAACAAGGTACTTTATAAAATTCTCATCCATGTTTGAACAAGTTAAGGTGGAAGAAAAATAAGAGTTAAAAAGATTAGCCAATTCAAAGTCATCAGTCATTTGAAAACCATTATTATGTTTTATGGAAATAGACTGATCAGTTTCTTGTTTCAAAAAAGAATACTTTTTTTCCAAATGTCCTTGTCGTTTTGCTAGATTTAAAGATTGAGGTATAATAATTGTTTTTTAGTAATTGCTTATTTTTTTCTATAAAACAAAAACTTAACTTTCAAAGAAGAGTACCTAGTGTCTGTACTTTTTTTAATTTTATGATATAGATTATCCCTGAATTTTATGGATTTTAGGAGATTCCATGGATTATGAAACTGTTTGTATTTAGATTTATTACGGGTATAAATCTTCGTATTAACTAATATTGATGATGAAATTATCTTTGTCGAGCGAGTGAAGAGAATATTCGCTCCATGAAAAAGTGGATGAAAATGTTTAGTAAATTCGTATTCAGCTAAGGCTTCAACTATTTATTCAATCTTTTGAAGTACTCAGAATAAAAGCCAAAAGAAACCATGATAGGGAAGTGATGCGATATACACGATTCAAAGACAAAACTCTTAACTTTGGAAATTTCTTTACTCACAAAGATATTGCCAATCAAAGTACTATGCTGTGGACGTGAGACTTTAGTAACAGAAATACTAAAAGAATGAGATATTAACAGGTTTAAAAAACTACTGATCTGGGATGAGGTATCTACAGAAAACATATTAATGTTAAAATCTCCTACAATGACATGTGAATGTTTAGAAATGAGAAGAGATAGAAAATGAGATAAAGCTTACAAAATCACACTTTAAACTAGTTGGGGGCTTATATAGATTGCGAATAACCATGTCTTTAGAGTTTTTGATTTCAATTTCAATTGAAAAGACTTCAAACGACTCATAAAGAATCAAAGATAGAGGGAAAGGAGATGAGAGCGTTTTGTATGAAAAATGATAAACCAGAATGTGTAGAAAGTCTTCTGGCTTGTGACAAAAAATGATAAGTAGAAATAGTGAACTGATTCAAAAAATTAGTTGATAGCCAAGTTTCCTGAAGTGCCAAGACACTTACATTATGTTTGAATTGAAATCCAATACTAAGTTAGATATATCATGAAACTTAGAATTAAGTGAAATTACAACATATCGCATCTGCGATGTTAGCTTATGATTTGTGGAACAGCTCGTTCAAAATTACTAGACTGTAAAATGATAAATCTACAGGAAGATTTGTAAGGAATAAATCAGGTTTTTCAAAAAAAGTAAACTTTATATACACTGCGTATCTCTTACTTTTGCAATAAAAAACTAAAATTATAAAAACTAACATATAAAGATGTGAAATTGCAAATTGACCGAAATTACAAAATATCAAAAGATATTAAAAATTAGAGGAAATATTCAAAAAATTTAATAAATTGAGTTTAATTCTTTGGCTATTTATTATTCAATTCAAAATAAAACAAACTTTATTAGAAAGTGTTTGATTTCATTTGTTTTGACTTTTTGTGAAGAATGATTTAACTAAGGCCTCACATAGTGTGAAGAACTTTTCTTTTTTTATGCATTTTTGAAAATACAAGTTACTCTACACTCTCCTTATCTTAATTTGGACTGAGGCAGTAAGTTAAATTTAAAATGCTTTTTTTAGTTATCGGTGTCGCATTCAAGCTAAAAAATATTTGGACAGGTGATAGGATTGTCACGTTCGTGAAACGAGCCGGTATCAAAACCCTACACCCCCTCTAATAAAGTAATCATTTGAAAAGTATTAAAAATAAGTATTTAAAAAGTAGCCTTAATTAATGTTATGTATTTTGAAGAACTGGTATAAACTTAAGGGAGGCATCTTTTGATGTATAGTTTTGGTAGAGTAAACTCTTTGCATAAAAAGGAGGGTGTGATATGACTTGAATTTTATAAAAATGATAAATGAAAGCGCTAAGCTTTTCTGCTATTTGCTGGAATGGAAACAGAATACAATTTTTTAATGTCAATAAGATCTAGGGGTGATTTCTTCACTCCCGCATTTAACAGGGGGTGTTAATTTGGCAACCATTGCGGCCAAATAATCAGCTCCTGTGAAAGGATCAAAGTAGGGCGCAAATTTTGCGTTACACCAAAGCCTAACAGCGAATAAGGGGCGTAATAATAAAGGTTTAGAAATCAAATGAGCGTAGTAATATTTTTAGTTTACTTTCTCATTTTTTCGCTTTCTTTCCAACAGTCCTATATTTTTCTTCTAGCTTCATATCAGTTTTTGTAGGTTTTGAAGAATGCATTTCTACTGTAGAATTGAATTTTGTAAAATGGTTTTCGTAGGTTTTGATCTCAACTTTGTTAGTGCATTACTTTTGTCTGCTGTAGAAAGAGAGCTTTGCAAGCACTGGACTCTCGCCTACTAAACGTGAGCGCCCCAAACACACAAGAAAAGGAGGCGTGGCCAACGCTACTCGATAACGCCAAGATCGAAGTCTCGCAAGCAGGCTCACATGGCGCCCATCCTACTCAGCAAAAGCGAGCGGACTCAAGTGCAAACGAGCAGTTGTTGAGCACATCTGGTTCGCCTTCCGAAATCCAGGTAATTCCTCCTGAGTCGGGATTGAGCTCCTCTTCTCATTCTTGTTCAAGTGTTGTTTCTCTTTCTCTCTACCATGGAAAAGATAATTGTGATGCTGATAATAATTCCAACAGTGGTGAAAAAGCAGTCCCTTGAAATGGAGTCATTATTACCTCTAATTGCAACTATAATAAATTTATGCAAACGTCTCCCTCTTTTATTTATATTAAAATAAACTTATATCCTTCATCCATGTTTCTTTCTAAAATTCGATTTTTGTCTCGTGACTTTCATTTATAAATACAATTTTTTCATCTTGGGTTTTAGAGTAAGTTCCAGCTAAGCCACTCGGCATAAACTCTGCTTTATAGGCCAAGATTTTAACGTTAAGTCGAACATCATCGCTTATGGCTAATTTTCTCGAACTAAGAAACATCTTGGTTTTTGTGCAGAAGATTTAGTTATATAATTCCTATTTAATTTCCTTATTTATCTGAAAGGGAAGAATCTTCTTCCAAGCCTAGGCAGGATAGGAATGTCCCGATCAGGAATTGAAGCCAGGATGAGAATCTCAACATCCTACAGTTCTTCCACTAGACATCTGTTAGATCGATCAGTCGTTCTCAAAGGGAAGGAATGTCTACGGATTCGTCGAGGCGCTGGAAAAATTTACAAATAACGATTACGAAGAGTAAAAAATTTTTGATTGAAACGCAGACACATTTGCAATAATTCGTATGATAGTTTTTGGAATATGTTTCTTATGAAATCCAACGTCATATACTTTTTTGATCTTTCCTATGAATTAAATTCATTGATTTACTATTCACTAAAGATATTAAAAAAGAGGTAACTGAATTTTCGATATAAAAAAAGCTAAAAGTCTCCATTCACTATTCGTAAATGGCCAAGATTCTTTTTCCTTTTCGCATATTGTATGGTAGAAATTGGGATAAAGTGAAACTATTCTAAAAATAGCAAAAAAAGATCAACCCAACAGATTTCTTATTGTAGGGCTGGAAAGTGTCTTATCTAAACGGCATATTAGATACTCAATCTTTAAAAAATTAGTTTTGTCAACATAAAAAAACAGTTGGCCCAAGCAACTTCGGTTTCAAGTACGCGGTCTTTACTGGTGATACTCCTTTTTTTTATTATGAAAATCAGTCAAACCTGACAAAAAAGAATTTAAATATGGCAGCCCATGTCAAAATTAAATTTTTTATACATACATATACCCATTTTCAAGTATGTAGAATTTAATGGTTCTAACATTTAAATAATTTTCAATGTTAACGCATCGCACTTCATCAACACTGATTGCGACCTCACATGATTTGCATCATTCCAACTTTCATACGATTGCAGCCTCACGCACGGAACATTTGACCGCCTTCACTAACTTTCAGTTTTTACTTTTCTATAATTGCGACATATTTCAACGCATCACACATAAACTAATAACACAACACAAAGATCATAACCCAATCACTTCATCAAAGAAAACAACGTGAAACCTTTCTGAGATCTTCACCCCAAAGCTATCAATCAGCTAATCCATAAAGGTTTTTTCTTTCAAATTGTAGGTTTATTGCTGGTTCAGCAATACCACTGTTCATTTTTTATGAAATCAATAAAACTTCAAAATAAATTCTCCTTGCAGTATTTCTCTGTTAATTATTTTCTTAATTAATTTATTAAACCAACTTTAATAATGTTTAATTCACTTATAATATTTCATTTGTCAGTAACTTATGTATCTCGATTGGACCTCCATCTTTTTGGCTACAAATTTGTTATCGGCTCGTAGTCTCTACGTCATATCTTCTATACTTTACAGTATGTAATTTTACTATTCATTCTATGATCCTTTCTTGGTAGCTCTTTTTTCATTAGAAATTTCTTTTCTTCAATGTGTTTGAAGAAACTTTTTTAGGATTTATAACTAGCATCCAATATTAGACCATTACGCCACTTTCTAGTTCATTATAACATGGTAGATCTTCCATTTAGTCAAGATACATTTTTAAATTATTTCTTTTGATCAAACGTTCTCTTTTCAATTTGCTTCCTTCTCTCATACTAATCTTCAAAAGATTTTATAATACATTTTGTTTTCTTTAATAAATATTTCATACTCAAGATGATTGAAAAAAGTATTATAAGCCCCATAATATACAAAAAAAATTATATTTTTACTATATAACTAATATACAAAAATTTTTTGAAAAATTTTTACAGAACTGATTTTCAGGCATACATTACTAATTCCAGATATTTTAAACCGTATTCACCAAAATGGAGTACAGAAATAAAATAAGCATGGTCGATTTGGTAAAAAAAAAAAGATATTTTATTTTCTTGAAGACAGTATCTAGAAATATACTGCAAATCTGATTGAAGCTTTCAGATATTTTAAAAGCATAAATGCAAAACCTGAGTCCAAAAATGAAACCAACATCTCAGATATTTTATTTAAATTTCCAAAATATTTCTGTAGACATTAGATGTAAATCGAACATTTGATTGACACTTTCAGACATTTTAAAACCTCTAAATGCAAAAACTGATTTCAGAAATAAAACTATCATGGTTGATTTCGTATAAAAACATATATTTCATGTAAAATTAGAGAGAATATTTTTAGAGATAGTTTTGAGACGTAAACTGCAAATTTGATTGACACTGACAGATATTTTAAAACCTCTAAATGTAAAAACTGATTTCAGAAGTAAAACTAACATGATGATTTGGTATAAAAACATATATTTCATGTAAAATTAGAGAGATATAAAATTATATCGGCTAGCCTAAGCCCTCCAACTCTAATAAGGTTAAACGCCTTTATTTCGTTCATTTACAATACATTTTTAAATATTTGAAAATTATTATGTGTAAAGCAAGATAAAAGCTTACTTACCAAAGTACAAATATCTGAATTCATTTCCAAATCGTTTATAAACCAAATTAGTTGCCATGTTGCAGATTGATTGATTTGTTCAGACGTCTCAGCGCTTTTCAAGTATCAAAAAGGTTCCAAAGGTTACAAAAAAATGAAAAAGGTTCCACATGTAAAAAATCATATTCAGGAATCAAGACTATGTGAAAAACTTTATTCATATGCTTTACGAATATAAAAACAAAAACTAAAAAAAATTGCACATAAAAAAATAAAAAGCAGCATAAACTAAAATAAATTGCACTAAAAACATCAAACTGGAAAATTTGAAAAATTATAATCATTTTTTTTAAAAACTGTTCAATTAAACCAGACTTCTTTTTATTTACTTGAGCCTTCATTCTATTCAGTCCTTTGTTTATTTCATTCTGCTCATTTCTTTTGGATAGAAGCGGTGTCCTTCGAGATCAAAGCATTTTCTAGACTTTTTGCTGCTGTGTTCAATAATTCATCGGGTTACCTTTGTATATTTTCACACTCTTCATTTTTTTGCTCACAACTTTTCTCTGCTAATGTTAAGAATTCGGCCGTTATTGGGACATTATGGGGTATGTTTTGAACGTATTGTAGGCCAGTTTTACCGGTTAAACGTGCAAGTGATAGCGTGCACTTTTCATCTGAGTGTATCCGTTTTGAAACAGAAAACTGCCTTTCAACATCAGCGTTTCCATGCCATAAAGATAGGGCAGTCTTGACAATTTTCGTCAACACAGGATATTTCGGCGACGAATCTATATCATTCAGGCAAAAAAATAATTCCAGTAATGATCAACTCTGATTTCACAAATTGTTTTTGGAATGACCTGTCTGCATTAATTTCCATTCGTCAGCAATTTTATCGATTTGGCTTTCAAAAGGCAAAACATGAGAGATTTTTTGAACATCGCATAGAGAATTTTAATTATGCCTTCTAAAAGGTGCGAAACATCTGAAATACTTGATAAAGTCATCATTAAGTATCGATGAATTTAAAATGTAGAAAAAGGATTCTTTATAAAATGAAAAAATTCGCTCATAAATTGCGGTCAAATCATCATAGAAAATCAAGGTTTTTTATTTCGTCTTCAAAATCATTTCCAACTTTTATTTTTATGATATTAATAATGACATTTCGGTTATTTATTTCATTCAATAATTCTTCTTTTTCGCTTAATGTTAAGTTTTTCACAACGATGGGATTTTTTAAAATTCGAGCGTAAAGTAATAGCAAGTCTTGTAAACTTGTCATAAATTAGATGAATTAAAGGCTCAGACTTTTGAAACTTTTCGTTGAAAATATCAAATGGCTCAATAGCTGACTTTATAAACAACAGTTCTGCTTTGATAGTTTGGACTATTACACTTCAGAAATAAACTTATAATAAAAATTCGATTTGCGAAATTTTGGGATAAAACATAAAAAATATTCTTTCAAAACTTTAATTTGCTCCAAAATTTTATTAATTGAAGTTCCTAGGGTCAACCACCGATTTTCGACGTGTTTTTTCAACTTTGTTCTAGGTAAATTTATCCTTTCTTGAATTTCATGGTAATCATCGTACCTAGAGGGCCAACCTTTGAAAAAGCGATATATGTAAGTTGATAAGCATGAAATTTCTTTTTAAACCTTTGGAAAAAGTATTGTGAACCACGTGCAGTTGACACGTTCCAATATTTAATAATGATTTGCCTCTTCATTGATCAACATAAAATATTAAGGAAGAATTAGGAAACAGTAAACAATATGATTACTTTTTTATAAAAAGCAGACATTTTAAAAATTTTGATATATTGATCCGAATAAAAAATTCAAAAATTTTTCTAAATGAACCAACAAAAATAAATATCTTTTTATATAAAAATATTTTTTTTTAACATTTTTATTAAATATTTCAGGGTTGCCACAATTTTTTATTGATGAAATTCCCTGATTTTCTAGCCTAAGGTTTTTACATAAAGTAAAAAAATATCAAAAAGTTCTTGCCCGATTCCAATTTTGAATATTATTACAAGTTTGAGAAGCTGCAAAAATTACTTTATTTTCCATAAAATGTTTTGCTTTAGATTTTTTTGATATAATATTGAAAAATTTATTAAAAAAACTAAAAAAAATGTAAAATAATTTTCACAGATTCGAACAACTGTACTTCAAATATTCAATTCTTGAATTTAATTCTTGTTCTTTTCTAGTGTAGTGTACCAAAAGTTCTTTCTTCTCATTAATCAATATTCTTCTTTCTTCATCAATTCTCCTTTTTTTTAATTCCAAATTATCAGTTGAATTTTTCCTCTTCTTCATATTTTCTATATAAATATCATATTTTTGTCGAGAAGCTTTAACAGATGAGATCATCGATTTTGTTATTGGAATGTTCTGTAACCCACCTTGAATATTGATTTCATCCTTTATTCTTCTTTGTGAGATAAGAGAATTTTCAAGCAAATTTTCTACAAGTAATGAATTGTTTACAGAAAATCCTCTCTCCACTTGAGCATTGCCGTGAGAAAGCACAAGACACTTTTTAATAACTTTCCAAATATCTTGATAATTTTGAAAAGTTTAGCAAAAAACAGGTCTAATCTTAGATCTTCACCAACATTACCGGAAACTGAACTGAAACTTTTTTCAAGGACTCCCTTTGCTTCATCCGTTAACATTAGCTTCATTGACTATAGTCGACTTTACAAAAATAAAATCGTCTGCGTTTATCAAAGCTCTTTAATACAAATCTTCTGCTTTACATTAGATATCGTCTGATTATTCTGGTCGTTAACGGGTAAAACTGCGTCTTCGCCTTCTCTGCAACTTGACTATTTATTCGTTCAGCTTCATAAAGGCTCTCAAGAACAATATTTATTCTATCGATGGCAATTTCAGGAGTCTTGAAAATCATGGTAAGATCTAGAGATGTCAGTCCTTTGACAAGTTTGTACTTCAAAGGACTTCTCTCCAATATTTTTTTAGAAGTAGAAATAAGAAATGCTGGGCATTCTTTTTTAAACTTGTAAATTTCTTCTTCATTACAATTCGCCGCCTTTAAGTAGCTTTTTGCAGCAAAACCTATATCAATTTTTTGAACATCAACTAAATTTTGAAAATCGTTCAACTCAAGTTTGAATACACTAGATATATTTGCGAGTTTTTGAGATCGAACGAAGCGAGAAAATAAGGACTCCACAATGTTAGAAAGACAGGAGTGTAAATATGGTATGAGGGGTGCGTTTGATTGAAAAACTTTCAAAAAAGGCTCAAAATCTCAAGAAATCGCGTTGAAGAAGGCTAATTTGGGTTTCAGCAACTTGTCTTAAAGTAGGGTTTTCACTAAATTTGCAGGTTTAGTAAAAGGTAGTTTTTTATTATCTATGAAACACTTTAACTTATCAAAAATAGATAGAACTCTCTCTATGCATGGTACATTTTCAGCCCAGCGAACGGGGCAATGTCTAAGAGGAAAAATTGAAGATCCTGTAATTCGAGTAAATTCAGCTTTACGAGCAGGTGCGTCTTTAAACAGAAAATAAACATCTCTAAGAAAGGTATTTAAATTCCATTTCGAAGTATTCATGCAAGTTCTGAGAGCTACATGTAAAACATGAAGTTCGCATACTCCTATGTTTACCAGCTTTTTTTGATATTCTCATCTTCTGATCTTTGAATCTCAAAGTCTTTCAAAAAGCATAAATTAATATTTGGACCATCCATTGAAACCTGTATAAGATTGTTTTGATTAAAAGGTTTTAAGATACATGCCACACTTTGAAGTATATCTATAGCTCTGGCATGTCTAAGGAAAGAACTATCAAAATATCTAGAGCAAACTTCGTCATTTTCTTCATCATAAAATCTTAAAAACACATCGAGTTGATTTTTTGCGAAACTTTGTTCAGAGCTTCATTAAAACAAATAACAAATTCTTCACTGCATTTAACTCTATTAATTAAGTTTTCATTGAAATAAGGACTAAGGCCATAATTTATAACATAGCCACATTTCGTTTTACTCAGTTTGAAACAAGAAGCTAATTTTGAATCTGGAAACATCAATCTAAAAATTTCGCCAACATGAGAACATGAATTCATAGAAAAGTTAGATTGGACAACAAAAAACCCATAAAATTTCAGCTTTAATGACATCATCTTTACAAACGCCTAGTAATTCTGTCATGTTTGAACTAGCCTGGCTAGTTATTTCAGAGTGTGTTGAAATTTTTGTTTTTGAATGAACTTGTTCAAGTGTGGGAGCGTTTTTAGCAAAACTCAAAATGGATGGTTGATGCTGTTTGGATTCAAAGACAACAGAATGCGTTTTACTTTTCATATGAGAGTTAAACGCCTTTCTCCCCATGTTTCCAAGAAATATCGACTTTTTGCAAATCATGCAATATGCAACTTTGTTATCACCTGTTTTTTTCGACAACCATGATGCAAATTGGGGTTCTACTTTATGATCGAGCCACAAATTATTAAAAAAAGTTTTCCCAGACATTAAATAGTTAAAACTTTAGGAGAACAAGAAAATTTATTCTAAAATATTAAACATGATTATTATAAACTTTGAACAGAATATAAGTATTAAAATTAAAATAATTTTTAATATTATTAGATATAAAAATAAATAAAAACTCAAAAAATTTCTTGGTTTATTAAAGACCCTTTCATACAATGAAAAAATTCTTTCAATATGTTAACATAGATTGCAAAGTAGCTATAAGGACTTTAGAAAAATGCACTTTCTGATTGTTGTTTCAAAAACCAATAGCCCATAATGAACGCAGGATAGTTGTCTTGAAGCCATTTTTCTACCAAAAACACCTATATTTTTTCAAAAATAATGAAGACACAAAAAGGCATCTAAAAACACATCGGATTCAATGATATGATGAGGGTTAAAAAAATATTTTTAAAAAACATTTCTCAGCTGTATAAAAAAAATTAACAAATTCCCTGACTTTCCCTGATATTGAAGAAAAAACATCCATTTTCACTGATATTCCCTGATAGGAAATTTTTTCCCTGACTTTTAAAATTTGTGGCAACCCTGTATTTATATTTTTTTCTTTCTTTTTATCAAGTATATTTTATATTTAATATTTTCGACGTGTTTTTTCAACTTTGTTCTAGGTAAATTTATCCTTTCTGGAATTTCATGGTAATCATGGTACCTAGAGGGCCAACCTTTGAAAAAGCGATATATGTAGGTTGATAAGCATGAAATTTCTTTTTAAACCTTTGGAAAAAGTATTGTGAACCACGTGCAGTTGACACGTTCCAATATTTAATAATGATTTGCCTCTTCATTGATCAACATAAAATATTAAGGAAGAATTAGGAAACAGTAAACAATATGATTACTTTTTTATAAAAAGCAGACATTTTAAAAATTTTGATATATTGATCCTAATAAAAAATTCAAAATTTTTTCTAAATGAACCAACAAAAATAAATATCTTTTTATATAAAAATATTTTTTTTAAATATTTTTATTAAATATTTATATTTTTTTCTTTCTTTTTTTATCAAGTATATTTTATATTTAACTATACTCTACATTATAACCATTTGTTTTGTAATATACATATATGAAGGTGGTGTGGTATTTTCATCGATAAGGCAATATTGCGCCGCTGACATCGAGCTATGAGTTTTTGGCAGAACCAGGATACGAACCTGGGACACCTGACTCAAAGGCCTGCGCTCTAACCAATCCAAAGGTTCCATTTTTTAAAAAATGTTCCAAAGGTTCCACGCTGAGACGTCTGTTGTTTCATTAGCCGTTATTACATTGAAAGCAAGTTATTAAATTATTTCATTTTAATTTAAAGTGAAGTGTATAAGCATTTATTACATGGACAGTAGTAATTAGAGCGAGATTTAAAATAACGTGATTATTAAAGATATATACAAATTTAAGCGATTTCGAGCAATTTGTCTCGTATTTATTATGAAAGATAATCTTCTTCTCATTCGTCAATTTTCTTGTATTGGAAAATCATGAGATGAAAGAAATTTATTAACGTTTCCAACGCGAAAAAGCACGACATACGAAGAGTGTTGAAGGAAAGCATATAAGGAGTATTTTATTCCAAGATATCTGCTGCCATCACCTCGCAGTGCTCCCTCTTCAAGCTGACTCTCACTCTTCAATTTCCAGAATATCTTCTATCTCGTTCAAGTTTTTGCGAACTCTCTCTCCTTTAGCTGCCAGTATTTCTTCTATGTTTCTGAAAAGTAAAATCAAGATAAACTAATACTTTCCTCTTTTCAGCGTTTTCCATATTCAACACGTTTGTTCAGAGAGTACGATTGAAACAAATAAACAATAGTATTTTGGAAATCGATCCAATAATAAACACTTCACTTTGATGAACGAGAGTAAGTACTCCTGAACTTTACACATTTTTGCGGAGAACAACTCTTTGGCATTTAAAATATAAAACGCCGATTAATTTTAATGCATATAAACAAATGTGTTTAGAAAGAAAATACTGACATGGAAATAAATCAGAAAAAAAACAATTTGTGTTTGTGGAAAGTATACATTTTTATAATGGCAAGAAAGCCCATATAGAAATCGGTAGTATGTTTTTCGAGACTTAAAGCTGAATGAGTTATGCAAAGTAGTGTGTCGTGTTTTCATCGATTTTGCACTACTCGCGTAGAACTACGAGCAAACAAGCTTTCATGTCGATTGGTGGTAAAGAAGCCACGCATCTCACAACCTTACTCACGCCGCCAATTACACTTATTTGTGGAGCCATTAAATTGAATTCTTATTTCTACCAAATCATAAAGTGATAAAATCAAATTCTAGGATATATTCACAAGTGTATCATGCTAAAATTGCCAAATGAATTTACCTTTGCCTGACTGACAGCTCACAGACCAATATTTTTTACAACAACCCAGTTTGTCCTGGCGTCTTAAATATGAAGCACCACTCTAAATTGAAATGATTTTTTGATATTTAATTAATGAAGTCACAAGAGACTTTTTCGCATCTGAATGTAAATCACACGTCAGCTCGATTTTTTCTCCCTTTGTATATTTTCGATACGCCTGAACTCGGAAATTTTTATTACTTCTGAAAGGTGGACTTTGTAAGTGAATATATTTTCGATTTTCATTTTTTTTGAGATAGGAATGCCGACCTGTAAATATTTTTAAAGAAAAAGAGCCTTCAACGAACTTTTCAATATTATACAATGTGAATCTATCAGATATTCCAGACAAAGAGGGGATCGTCAATTTACTTTAGCGAGTTTATTTAATTGCAATTTTGTTAACTTCTTGAAAATCTTGAATGCCAACAAAACGATTATATTGGAGAAAAAATTAGGATATACTATATAATCAATCATGCAATCGCTTCAAGAATGGCAAGATTTTGCACCTGGAAGACACGATCAAATCACCAAAGACAAGCTTTTCAAAATACGAAGTTTTTTGAGTAAAGTCAATCAGAATTTCATTAAAAATTTCCCTGTGGAGGAGAACATATCAACTGATGAAGCGATGATTCCGTATTATGGTCGTCATTCAGCTAAACAATTCATAAAAGGAAAACCAATACGTTTCGGACATAAAATTTGGTGTCGATTCACAACATCAAGATATTTAGCAAATTATTCGTCTAATGTAGAGGCGGGGATTCTGATATTGGTCTTAAAGGTTCTGTTGTTTTGGAATTCATGAAAGATCTTCCAAGATACAAATATCACATATTTGTCGAAAATTTTTTCTCATCCCTGGGATTATTTAAGAGAATATGAAATTCGTATGGTTTGACAGGAACTGTTAGGTCGAATCATGTGAACTGTTATTTTTTCGAAGAAATTGATATGAAAAAACAAAAAGGAGGCTTCTGGAGCGAGAAATTTTTTTGTTGATGAAAGTTTTGCTGGAAAGATTGTGATATAGTGACCATGGTATCCAATTGTTTTGGTATAAATCCTGTTCAACAAGTAGAAAGATGGTCGAATTCGTTTAAGAAGCTATTGGAAAGATAGATTTCGATTATTGAAATTCGTTCAAAAAATGGTGGTGGCCATCTTTGCTTGGATTTTAGAAGCTTCTCTTCATAATGCATGGATAATATAAAGAAACAGCTTATCGAATGAACCTGATCCTTTAGATCATTTGTCATTCAAGCGGAGTAGCCCATTTTTACTTTAAAAGATATGGAGGAAGCAAGAAGAATCAAAATGTAGTTCCTTAGATAGATGCAAGAGCACCGGAAGAAGTTAGATTGAAACAAATTGTGATAGAAAATGAAAGACCTTTTTAAAAAAAGTCTTGTTGGACTCAATGTTAAATCTTTTTCCACTTATGAAAAATAATTTTTCATGTTTTTCCATAAAATAAAAGATAAAAACTTCTTTTTTTTGAAATATATATCTTACCAAATTAAAGTTAAAATGCTGGCTTATATACGCCCCTCCCTCCCAGATCCCAACTGGCTATATATCGGACACCTGCTACTCATGGTACGAATACTTTAATAAGCAATAGAAATATTAAATCATAAAGGTAAACCTGGTTGTTCAAAAAATTAAATGCGTGCTCGCACTTCATATCTATGAATTAGGGCATACCTTTCTTTTGTGTCGGGAAAGTAGTTCAAGTTATCGGCTATCAAGTGCAGTTTGCAGCAGCCATCGCATTTCACGATCACAACGCCCTTCTCATACGCCAACGCACTCATCAACTTTCGGCTTTGCAGCCCACACACCTTGCACGTGAACTGCAGGAAGATGCTGCGCTTCGCTTTCCCAAGCACTTCTTCGGAAGGAGGTTCGGGTTTCTGCTGCACCGATCTTGAGCACCACGATCGGAATGGGATGATCAGTCTTGGATCCTTCTGGAGTTTGTGGCTAGAAGTAATGGCTAGCTTGTTTCCATCCTTTGCTATCATGCTAAACATGAGTTTGTTGAGAGAAAGAAGACAACACGCCTCCTTCTTTGCGTTAAAGAGCGTTGTCAAGAAGAAGCGTTTGGAGAAAAGGCTGGCGGCTGACATCTCCAGTATCAAAGCGGAAATCGTAATCAACTAGAATCAGGGATTATTTTATGAAGACACCATAGGCCTAGATATTTACATGTTACAAATCAAGCTTTAGCTTTAGCATTCATCCATAATTAAATGAGGGACACATCCAGGGGCGTTCAGTAGTTGCCACTTAATGATTAAAGTAGATGAGCAATCAAAATTGATTAAAAGCACCCTTTAGTCGTCGTATTCGTGCACTGCTAGAGGGGAGGGTGTATTCTATAAAATTCGATAAATCTTTAAATTTTTGGATCAAGTAAAGATGAGCACTCCCCGTTTCTACGGGGGTGATTATCTTTACTTGTTTATTTATGAAAAATAGAATTGCCTGCAAATATATTGCAGAATTTTTCAAAATGAGAATGAAAATTCATTATCGAAAAAAAAGACAAAACTTTTCTCCTCGCTTTTTTTTAATATTTTTTATTAGGATTTAACAATATATATTGCTATTGGAACAAACACAAAAAAAGAATAAAACAAATGATCGGATGTAAAAGAGAATTTCTGAACTCTTATTTGCATGAATTCACGTGGAACGAACGAAACAAGTACGACAAATTTCATAGATTTTGTAACACTATTGCAGCACAATATCAATTTGATTATAAATTTGTCATTTCAATATATAATTTTATTTTCTAATATAACAATATCAATTTGATTAAATTTGATCCAATATTTTTTTTTCTAATTTATTCTGTTAGTTAAAATTGGGAATGCCTATCTTTACTTATTAAAAATCAGGGGTGCTTTACTTTACTGGTCATTTTTGGGAGTGCTCATCTTTACTTGATCCAAATTTTGTAATCTTTTCTAAAATGGCTAGCTGCATCATCTAAAACAGTTTAATGTAATTGAATCCCGCATTCATGACAAAAACTGTCAATCAAAGACTCAGTTTTCCCAAATAAAATGTGAAAAGGTCAAAAAGTGTGAGTTTAATCAGCGGTTTACGCATGAAAATTGTCTCCAAACACGTTACAGATTAATTTATTCCTAATCCGGCAGTCATTTTGTTTGCAAATACTTGAGCATTTTTTTAAAGAAAACATGAAAAGTTTATAAGTTAAATCAAAAGTTTAAAATTCAAGAAGTTTGGTGTATTTTAAGCCAATGCATGGAGCTAAAACGGCACCGCGTAAGTTCTGATGATTTCGCGTTAGTGATAGTCAACCTAATTTCAAATTTTAAATAAAATATATTTTTTATAATAAATCGCCCATGCCAATTTCACTTCTGGAGTCAGTTTTCGCAATCAGAGTGTGAAAATGTTTATCAAATTTATTGTTGCCGACTAAAAATTCTCTAAAAATATTTTTATTTTAAAATGGTTGTTTTTATTGACAGTTTTCTTACTATTTGAAAAGAAAAAGTATATTTTGTTTTTTTAAATGTAATTAGGGAATTAGATTATTTTTATTAATTATAATGTATATTGAAAATTATATAACTTATTCTTAGACAATTCGACTGAAACTTATGTTTGCACAATGAACCGTGCAAAGAAATGTTTTGGGAGAATTATATATAAAGTAAATGAAAATGAAGTTAAAAGTATAAAAAAAAATTCGTAGAACATAATCACGAGCCCACAGAGACAAAAACGCTTATAATGGGAAAAATTAAAAATGCGGCAAAATTATCCTGCTACAGCTCAACCTTTACAAGTATTGTATAATTTTTTACTGTATGTATAAGTTTTTGTAATGAATTAATATTTGGAACAATGTCTGTTTTAAATGAAGAAGTTAGATCAACTCTACCAAAACCAGAAAGCATAAAAAGAAATGGGTAGGTTCTTTTGGATGTTTCTAGAATTATTATTTGTTGAAAAAAAATGTTAAGTTTAAAAAGTTCCTTACCTATGGAAAATCCATCTGTATGGGAAGTTTTAGAGTTTTTCAGAAAAGAAGAAATCTGTTACAAGTTAGAAATTTCTCAAATTAAGAAAAATATTTTTGGCAAGAAAAATGCAAATATTAATGAAATAAAGAAAAAAGAACTTCTGGATAAAGCGTACGAAGAGTTGGAAGAATCAAAAAATATTTTGTTCTTTTTGAAAAAAGTTTCATATCTTATTTCTGATTGTGAAATTACAATTAAAAAAAACGATTTTACATTTGTTGATTTTAAAAAAATTATCATTTCTCATTCTTTTTCTATACAAGATATTTTATATTAGACATTATAATTGAGTAAATAAATAAATTACTTTTTTTTATTTAATTCAAATTTTTTGTCAAATTTTATATTCTATCAAAAGTTATTAGCTTTAATCATTTAATTTGCATTGTTCATATAATATATATAAAATATGCATACTATTCACAAACGTATATTTTTATATTCACACATCTATTCATAAACACATATTCACGCTTCTCGCAATCTATGGTTGACTGCACGCACATACATTGAAATCAAAGTGGACGCCTTTTTCCAATGGACGCCTTATTCCTAGAACCCAAAGAATCAAAGTAAATAATTACCTG
The DNA here is from genome assembly GCA_030549495.1 of Nectonema munidae. Lineage (NCBI taxonomy): Eukaryota > Metazoa > Nematomorpha > Nectonematoida > Nectonematidae > Nectonema > Nectonema munidae. The sequence goes on from JAUIRK010000743.1 coordinate 140,092, forward strand.
ATTGCTTCAGTTATTATTTTTCTTTAGTTTAGCAAATTTCAACTTGATTTTTCAAATTCGCTAGACAAAATTCTTGATTTCTCTTGAATTTTAAAATGACTCGACATTATAAAGGGGAGGAGGAAAGGTTCAAATTTGAACCGCTGCGCTCTTTTTCACGAATCTAATGAGATTTTATCTTGTACACTTTCCCAGGATCTTGATTCTCTCAAATGCTGGAACTGTATTGCGATGAAAATGAAAAATTTCAACCATCATGCTTTTGATTCTAGCTGCCATCTTAGAAAGAACAATTATCAATATGTAAAAAACAATACTTTTTGTTTTAGTGATGATTATACTAATGATATAACACTTCTATGAAATCTACTATCAATTTAGATTGTAGTATTTTAATCTCCTTCTATAGATTTTGATTACTATTCTGTTGAAAGTTTCTTTGAAATTTGATTCAAATAATTTATCTGTTTTTCATCTCAACTGCCGCAGTTTGGGTAAAAACCATGATAATCTAGTTTCACTGATCAATGAAATCAGTCCAAATCACATTGATATTTTCACGTTAACTGAAATATGGAAGCGTAATTATAATATTGAAATTACCTCTTATAATTTTATAAGCAATCAGCGTCCACATCGTATGGGTGGGGGTGTTGGCATGTACATCAATACTATGTATAAATAAGAGGTATCCCATGAAATACCTAAATATTCTGCTTTTGAGCGTGTGGTAGTTGAAATCACTCATCATATATCTTTTACAATTTTATTAATTTATCGACAACCTAATTCTAATGTGCACGACTTTCTATCTGAGCTCAATACACTGTTATATCATACTGAGAGTAAAACTTTTATTTTAGGTGACTTTAAAATACACATTCAAAATTTCAGTCATAAAAATTATGTGGATGTTTTTATCCTAATATTCTTGGATCTACTAGGTTTTATATATCAAGTAGAAACTTTATATTTTTATTTTTTAGAACTAATATCGATAATATTTTTACTACCTTCCATTTTTTATTGACTTTTCAGGTAATCTAATAGTTGATATTTCCGATCACCTTCTTAATTTTATTGTCTGTGCTAATTTTTTCACTGCTTCTGATAAAAAGAATCTGACACTCACGACTATGTTAGGATTTTTAGGAATAGGAATTATAAAAGGTTTTATTCCAACTTATTTAATTTTGAATAGATAGTAATATATGTCGATGAGTATTATGATACACTGATTTCTAGAATTATGTAAATAAAAGCTTTCTTTTAGTTAAAAATAATAAAATTGATTCTTTGGATAATTCGTGGTATACTTTTGAATTAAAAAGAATAAAAAAAAAAGATGAAACTTTATCATCAGTCTTTAAAAAATAGAAATGAAACATGGCTAATGTACAAATTTTCGAGAAATGAGTTTAATAGAAAGGTGAATGCTGCTAAAAACCATAATTATAGTTCGAAGTTGTCTAAAATAAAAAATAACTGTTGAAATTCTTAATAGTCTTCTTGGTAAAAAGTCTTCTAATGTTGTTATGTTTGAACCAAGCCATGTTAATAGACATTTTACGAACATTGCGGAGAAAACTATATCGCATACTAAACCATGTCACTCAGTCTTTTCCTCTGATTTGCCTTCGTTTTATTTCGATGTTATTTCTATTGACCAAATTCTAGTTACTGTTAATTCACTTGACTCGTCAATGATATACTTATTATAATTGTGCGTTGAGAACTTACAATTTCTAGTTATATCTAATACCACCTTATATGCACAATTATAAAAAGTATATCTTTGAATTATAATAAATTCGTAATTAAGAAAACCCCAAAATTCCATGAAGTGTTTTCATCGAAAAGACGGAATTGCACAACTTTTATCAAATTGTTGTTAGAATCCACGGCATATCAGTTAAAATTCAATTCCCTGACCAACCTTTGACAGCTATCAAATAAATTTAACTACATATATTTTTTTTACCTATGGTGATAATCAACTGTACAAGTTTCAAAGTTTGATAAATTATTATCTTTATAGTTTTGTTGTTGTTATTTCAAAAGACATTTTTTGAATGCATAATATAAACTTTTTTATTTCAAAAAAATGATGTACAAAGCTTCTAGAATTTTTAATTATAGCAAAACAACTCAACTTACACTAATCAGAGGTGTAGCCAGTTTTATTGCCAGAGGGAGCTATAAAAAATTTAATGGGGGAGGAGAGAAGGGTCAGATAGCGTAGGTAAATTTTTTTATTCTATGATAATTAGAAATTTTATCTTGCCAGACCGTGTACAATCCGCCCCCACCCCTCTATTTTTTTAGTTCTCTGACACGAAGAAAGAAATGATTCGCAATTTTAATGCTTAGAGTCAAAAGAATAAAAGATTTTACAGATGATTTAATTTTTTTGGAATATGATTTTGTAGAAAATATTCTTGTATTTTAAAAAACTTATCAAAAATCGTTAAAGCTTTTAAACTTTTGAGCTCACTGAAGAGGGATCAATAGGCCAATCATTGAGTTCAATAAAAATTAAGTTGATCAAGTTGTTAAAGTTAATGATTTGACAAATTTCAATATTTGAAATTTGAAAAACCAAAATTTTAAATTAAAATGTTCACGTTTTCAATTAGTATAAATTACCCTTTAAATTAGTACAACAGAATCATAAATTTGATATATTTAAGTCAAATTGGATTAGTTCTAAATTTTTGCTAAAGCTTAGTAACCTAAGGCGACTTAAAAATTTAAAAATAAATATTTTTTAGGTTTAAGCTTTTACTTGATAAAAAACATTCTAAATTAAATTAACCCATTTACGACCAATGTTCCTATTTTGGAACATAAGTAATTTCATCTTCGTCTGCTTTTTTCAATGACTTTGAATATAAATCGTCTGCGTTTTTTTAGATATCGTCTGCTTTGCTTGGTCTTAAATGGGTTAAAATATAAACTTAACCTTAAACTTTTTTATTCATGTTATATAAAACTAGTCATGTCGAAATGACATGATTGTGTCTTGTGACTTCATATATTGTTGTCTCCTAGGGATTAACTATTTCACTTTCAGGCACAATGTAACACTAGTGAACCATATAATAAAAATCGTCTGCTTAAAGGGGCAATTCATAAAGCTTATTAAATAAAACTTTTCAACTTTTTTCAATTTTATTTTGTAGGTTTCAACATTTTTAAACTAAAATAAAATTTCAGCTGATTTGAAAATGTATATGAGATAATGAGAATTATAAACTTACAATATTTGTGGGCTTAAATTTCTAGGACCTTCCATTTTGTTTTAAGAATGGTCAGAAGATTTTGAAAAATAAATAAAACACAAAAAAAATTTTTGATTTGATTTGAGATGACAAACCTATAGATTATAACAATCCGAAAACTAGCTTGAAAAAAAATTAGATGTTTTTAAAACACAATAACAATTGGTATCACTAGAAAAATCTAAGTGAAGGAGAAATAGAGGGATTAAACTAAAGTTGAGATTCCAACATCCTCCCAGGTGATTATTTTCTCAACTATAAGTTCTTAATCACTATTTTTAAGAATATCAACTCAAACCAAAAAGCTGAATTTTGTTTGAACAAATTTTATAACCTTCCTACTTTAAGATCAAAAAAATAAAACTCTCAAAAAAAATGCACATCCTGTGCTGTGTCCACTTTTAACAACCTTCCGAAAAGGCCTAGAAGTATAACTCAATTGTCTCTTTTCAAAAAGACACTATTTTGCCATCTTATTTCTCTTTTATAGATTTCAAAAAAAATTGTTTTTGTCATATTTCTATTTTATTTCACAGTGTCTCACTATATTTGTTGCATTTTGTGGTAGCAAATCTTAATTGAATAAACAAATTTAATTTAATTGTATTTAATTGAAAAAACTATTGACACCATTTTAACACGTCATTAAAATACAAAGCAAAATGAAACATGTTAGTTGGTAGGTTGGTTTAAAATCAAAGTAGGTGTAGGATATCAAAGCACTTTCCGAACTGAATCGATATTCTTTGAAGGTGATGA